>MJUU01050299.1:13447-25932 GCA_002080025.1 Modiolus philippinarum
AGATTGCTCATTCCATTCTGATCAGATGAAAAACATGGCAAGTAGCACAGAACATAGTTTAAAACTGGACATTATGGAAAAATCACATTTTCATCTTCTCCCCTGAAACCGCTGTAGCAAATTTAATCCAACTTTATAGGACTGATGTACTAAAGGTCCTTTACAAAGATTTATTTGACAAAAAACATGGCAGCCAGCACTGAATGTACGTTTTACTTTACATAGGACTTATGAGAAAAATCACATTTTCATCATCTTTGCTGAAACTGTTGAAGCAAATTGTATTCGACTGATGAGTAGAAGGTCCTTTGCAAAGTTTACTCATTTCAATAGGACAAAAAAAAACACAGGTGCTAATAGTGAACATAGCTAAACATTAGACCTCCATTGGTAAAAAAACATAATTTTTGGTCATGCATGGCAGAGAAGTGTTTTGTCAGGTGAGCGATACAGGCTCAGTCTCTGAGCCTCTAGTTTTGAAAACCCTTTGATGTAGGAACATCATATTTGGTCCAGTGGTAGTGCTAATCAAGTGCTACCTGACGGACATAAAGTCATGTGACGTTGACCTCAATTGCACAGTCCTGTGACCAGGTTTAGTTTCTCTGCTTAAATCCATTTCTCAATAACTAGGAGTGGTAGGTTGATAATATTTGGTATGTAGGTTGGTCTTAGGTAGTACATGTCAATCTGGCAGTTGACTTTTGTCCTTGACCTCAATTTTATGGTCTAGTGGCACCTTAAGTTTCTCTGCTCAAGTCCATTTCTCAATAACTAGAATTGGTAGGTTGATAATGTTGGTCTTGGGTAGTACATGTCAGTCTGGCAGGTGACTTTTGTCCTGGCAGGTGACTTTTGTCCTTGACATCAATGTCAGGGTCCGGTGGCCACATTTAGTTTCTCTGCTTAAGTCCATTTCTAAATAACTAGAAGTGGTAGGTTGATAATATGTAGTACATAGGTTGGTCTTGGGTAGTACATGTCAGTCTAGCAGGTGACTTTTGTTCTTGACCTCAATTTCACGGTCTAGTGGCCATGTTAAGTTTCTCTGCTTTGTCCATTTCTCAAGTACTAGAAGTGGTAGGTTGATGATATTTGGTATGTAGGTTGGTCTTGGGTAGTACATGTCAGTCTGGCAGGT
The DNA here is from genome assembly GCA_002080025.1 of Modiolus philippinarum. NCBI lineage: Eukaryota > Metazoa > Mollusca > Bivalvia > Mytilida > Modiolidae > Modiolus > Modiolus philippinarum. The sequence continues at coordinate 14,589 of MJUU01050299.1, forward strand.
GACTTTTGTCCTTGACCTCAATTTCATGGTCAACTGGCCATGTTAAGTTTCTTTGCTTAAGTCCATTTCTCAATAACTAGAAGTGGTAGGTTGATAATATATGATAATATTACAGTCTAGTGAGCACATTCAGTTTTCTGATTAGTTCACTAAGATTTCACATCAATTTAAAGGCCAAGCATGGATGGGAGAGATATCTATGGGGATCCTCAGTTGTTTTGTCAAAGATTTCTTGGTTTGTGTGTGTCTGAATGAATTGATACTTTGTCTGAAGTTTTAGTACAATAATTTGTACTGTTTCTCTCCTTTCCAGACCCCTTACTCATTTATTCCCTGATTGCAGATTGGCTAGTTGATTTTTAGTAAAATTTTAATAAAAATTTCTTGGCCATTGTGTGTTGGGAGGATTTGCTACTTGGTCTGAAGCTTAAGCATGTTTAGTACAATGAGCCATACCATGCATCCTTTTTCCATGTTGATCAGTCATACTCCTTGCCTGCTTCTAGAATACCTTGGCAAAGGCATACATGTCCTATGTACACATCCGTACGAATAAAAATCACAACTTTTGATGTCAATCAGATACTTTGGAAGCAAATTCTAAATACTTTAAAGGAATCTAACTTACAATAAGTAGATGTACACGCACACACACACATCTTTTGGAATATTCAAAATGGCCGTAGTTGCCATGGAAACTGAAAAAAGGCGTGAAAATTCAAAGTGCCTCAAACTGGATGAAACTTTACAGGAAGGCTATCTAACATCCATAGAAATGATTTTGGCTCTCAGAATTTTCAAAATGGCTGCCGTTGCCATGGAAACTGGAAAAAGGTGGGAAAATTCAAAGTGCCTCACATTGGATGAAACTTTACAAAAAGTTTGCTTAGCACCCATAGAAATGATTTCTTGGCCCTTGTATTGTGTTCACACACACTAAAATTTGCACTTGCCATATTGATTCAGGATTCAGTTAGCGGGCGCATAATTGGTTGCCATTTCGAGACAACTCTAGTCTTTTATTGTTATTTGTTGTCCATCGACAAATCAATATGGTTAACAACCAAGGGCAAACAATGTGTGTTCTTTGGCCAATATTTTATATCTTCTCTCTGAAACCCTAACATCTTAGTATGAATAACCATTGAATGTTTATCTTGTGTTGATGAATAAAAACCAATAGCTATGCATGCTCATTTGAGCCTCTGGTAAGAATTTAATTTCATCTTGTTTTATGAACAATTTTTTTTAGAGCTTAATTAAATAAACTAAATCTATATTAAATCACCTAAAAAGGGTCAATGGCTAATTTAGGCTTTTCAATTTTCCAGAATTTTTTGCATTCCTTGTGTTTTAGCTCACCTGGCTATAACCAGGATTACCTTTCAACATCACTTTGCATCTGTTGTCCATCTCTTGGCTTTAACTTTTCATGTAAAGATCTCGGAAAGAACAAACCAATTGGGACCAAACTTGGCCTCAAAGTCCTTTTGTGGTCCCCAACAAAAAGTTGTATTTAAGGTTCGCACTTATCAAATATGGCCCAACAGGGAACTTAGTTTAACTTTGGACTCTATTAGAACACTTTCAAAGATCTTCTCTGTAACTAATAAAACTTGGCTACATTAGTCCTTTGGTGGTTTTCAACCAAAAGTTGTTTTTCAGATTCCAACCTTATCGAAGATGGCTGCTAGCATTTACCATAGTTTAACATTCAATGATGGTTCTGTACCATTTTTGTCTCGCCCGCGATGAAAGTTACAGAAAACGAGAGTATGATGGCAATGACGTCATTAAATTTTACCAAATACAGGATACTTTGAAAACCCTTTGATGTAGGAACATCATATTTGTTCCAGTTGTAGTACTAATCAAGTGCTCCCTGGTGGACATAAAGTCATGCTACCTTGACCTCAATTGCACGGTCCAGTGACCACGTTACGTTTCTCTGCTCAAGTCCACTTCTCAATAACTAGAACTGGTAGGTTGATAATATTTAGTATGTAGGTTTGTCTTTGGAAGAACATGTCAGTATGGCATATAATTTGACATCAATTTCGCGGTCTAGTGACCATGTTTAGTTTCTCTGCTTTAGTCCATTTCTCAATTATTATAGGTAGTAGGTCAATGATATTTAGTATGTAGGTTGGTTTTTGGTAGCACATATCAGTTTGGCATATGACTTTTGTCCTTGACATTAATTGCACGGTCCAGTGACCACGTTACGTTTCTCTTCTCAAGTCCACTTCTCAATAACTAGAATTGGTAGGTTGATAATATTTAGTACGTAGGTTTGTCTTGGGTAGTACATGTTAGTATGGCATGGTATGTAGAATAGTCTTGGGTGGTACATTCAGCCTGGTAGGTGACTTTTGTCCTTGACCTCAATTTCAAGGTCTAGTGGTAATGTTGAGTTTTTTGGATTAAGTCCATTTCTCAATGATTATAGGTGGTAGGTCAATGATATTTAGTATTTGGGTTGGTCTTTGGTAGCACATGTCAGTTTGGCATATGACTTTTGTCCTTGACCCCAATTTAACGGTCCAGTGACCATGTTAAATTTCTCTGCTTAAGTCCATTTCTCAAAAATTGAAGTGGTAGGATGTTGATATTTGGTATGTAGGTTGGTCTTGGATAGTACGTGTCAATCTGACAGGAGCCTTTTTTCCTTCACGTCAATTCATGGTCTAGTGACCACATTAAGTTTCTCTGCTTAAGTCCATTTCTCAATAACTAGAAGTGGTAGGTTGATAATATTTGGTATGTTGGTTGGTTTGGGTAGTACATGTCAGTCTGGCAGGTNACTTTTGTCCTTGTCTTTAATTTCACGGTCTAGTGACCACGTTAGGTTTCTCTTCTTAAGTCCATTTTTTTAATATCAAGAAGTTGAAGGTCGATAATATTTGGTATGTAATTTTGTCTTGGATATTATCAAGAAGTTGAAGGTCGATAATATTTGGTATGTAATTTTGTCTTGGATATTACGTGTCAGTCTGGCATATGACTTTTGTACTTGACCTCAATTTCATGGTCTAGTGCACACATTGAGTTTATCTGCCTAAGTCCATTTCTCATATAAGTATAAGAGATACATTGATAATAATTTCAGTCTATTGGTCATGTTAAGTTTGTCTTAGTTTATATGTGGTAGGTCAATGATATTTAGTATGTAGGTTGGTCTTTGGTAGTACATGTCAGACTGGCAGGTGACTTTTGTTTTTGACCTTAATATCATGGTCTAGTGAACACGTTTAGTTTATCATTATCTTTTAGTGGCAGATCAGTGATATTTGGTATGGTAGTTGGTTTTGGACAGTGCTTGAAAGTCTGCCATATGACTTATGCCTGTGACCTCAATTTCATGGTCTAGCGAGCATGTCTGGTTTCTCATGATTTATTAATTGTATTTTGTTTGTTGGTTGGTCTTTGGAAGTACATAATGGCCTTCCATATGGCTTTTGTCAATGACCTAAATTTCACAGTCTAGTGAGCACATTCAGTTTTCTGATTGGTTCACTTAGATTTCACATCAATTTAGAGGCCAAGCATGGACGGATGAGACATTTATAAGGGTCCTCACTTGTTTAGCAGATGTCTGCTATTGACAGTCCAGAATTGTCCATTACGATTCTTTTTTTATTAACGATATTTGGCTTCTAAATCAGTTGTTGTGATCAGCAAAATCATCCCGTAACATTGGACCCTATGGGAAAAATCGAGAGATCTCCTCTGAAACAGCTGAGCCATTGGAAGCAAACATGGCTACGATAGTCTTTGTGTAGTCTTCTCAAAAACTTGTTTTTGCTTCATACCCAATTCAAGATGGCCACCAGTGGGGGACATAGTTTACCATTTGACCCTATGAGAAAGGACATTCAGAGATCTTCTCCTTTAAAACTACTGTGCCAATTTGAACCAATTGTGGCGACATTAGTCCTTCGGAGATCCTCTACAAACAGTTGTTTTTCAGCTTTGCTGTTTATCCAAGATGTCTGCCATCCATTAACAAAGTTCAACATTGTATCTTTGAGAAAACACATTTTCTTTGAAACTTCTCAGCTTGTTGGAACTAAAGTTGGCCAGAACAGTCCTTGGATGTTCCATTCTAAAAATTTGTATTTCATCTTCATATCTTATCCAAGATAGCTGCCAACAGGAAATTTAGTTTAACATTGGACCCTATTGGAAAATACGTTCAGAGATCTTTTCCTCTGAAACTACATATTGAAACAGCCTTGGCCACAGTAATCTTTTAGAGACCTACAAAAAGTGTTTTTCTGGTTTGCACCTTAACTAAGACGGTCACCATGGGGAGATAATAGTTCAAAATTAGGCCATACAGGAACACTGTCAAAATCTTCCCCTAAGAAACTACTGATATAATTGAAATTAAACTTAAAATACTATAGTTGTTTGGTTGCCCCAAACAAAATGAGTTTTTAGCTCACCTAGCTAAAGCTAGGGTGAGCTTGTGCCATCTTTTTGCATCCATCATTCATCCATCATCCGTCCAGCATAAACTTTTCTTCAAGACCTTCTTTTCTGAAACTATGGGAACAGTTGGAACAAAACTTTAAATAAGTCACAAGTGACTACAAAAAAGTTTATTTTCAGGTCCACACCTAATCAAAATTGGCCACCAGCAGATAAAAAAGTTTAACTGTGCACCCTTTGGGAAAACACATTCAAAGATCTACTTTTCTGAAACCACTGAGCAATTTGGAACCAACCTTGGCCTCAATATTCCTTGGGTGGTCCCCTACAAAATGTTGTTTGTTTGTGGTTTTTTTTTGGGGGGGAGGGGGGTCGCACATAAGTCAAGATGGCTGCCTTAGGGTCACATAGTTGAACATTTGGCCTTAAGGGAAAACGTTCAAAGATGTTCTCCTCTGAAACTACCAAGTTACCATGGTATTTGCAAGTAAACTTGGACACAATAGTCATAAGGCAATCCCTACAAAACGTTTTTTCAGGTTCACACCTTATCCAAGATGGAGGCCAGCAGGGAGCAGAGTTTAACATTATACCTATGGGACACTTTGAAAGATTTTCTCCTCTGGAACTACTGGGCTAATTGAACTAAACTTGGACACAAAAGTCCTTAGGTGGTCCCCTAATTTTTTTTCAGGTCCACATCTTATCTAATATGGCCACCAACTGGGAACATTGAACCTTATTGGAAAACACATTCGTAGATTTTCTCCTATGCTCTGAGATCTCTAAACAAATTGGGGAAAAAACTTGGCCACAATAGTCCTATAGTGGTCACTGCAAAAATTGTTTTTCAGGTTTGCTCCTTATCCAAGATATCCACCAGCGGGGAACATAGTTTACGTTAGACCCAATGGGAACATTTTTAAAGATCTTCTCCTCTGAAATACTTAGCTAATTGGAATTGAACATGGCCACACGAGTCATTGGGTGGTCCAATCTTAAGAAGTGTTTTTCAAGTTCCCACCTTATCCACAATGGCTGCTAGCGGGGAACACCGTTGAATATCGGATCCTATGGGAAATTGCATTCAGAGATCTGCTACTTTGAAACTAATAAGCCAATTAGAACTTAACCTGGCATATCCAAGATAGCCGCCAGCAAGGAACATAGTTCCCTATGAAAAGCATTTAAAGATGTCGTCCTCTGGAGGAATAAAGCCAATTGTTTCCAAACTTGTCAGGGTAAAAAAGAGTCCTAAGGTGGTGCCCTTTCACAATATGTCGCACCCGAGAGATGGCTGTCAGTGGGGAACATGGTTCAACTTTTGACCCGATGGGAACACTTTCAGAGATCTTCTTGGAAATTACATAGCCAATTGAATCTAAAATTGGCTTCAACAGTTCTTGGTTGGTCTCATACAAAAAAGTTGTTTCTCAGGTTTGCACCTTATCCAAGATGGCCGCCGAATAGGAACATAGTTTGACCCTATGGGAAAATCAATTTACCGATCTTCTCCTCTGATAGAACTGAGTTATTTTGAACTAAACTATGTCCCCAATAATTCTTGGACTGCCCCTAAAAAAGTTTTTTTTTTTTTTTTTTTTTTTTTTTTTTTTCAGGTATGCCAATATGGCTGCCATTTGGGAACATAGTTTAACATTAGACCCTAAGATCTTCTCTGAAACTATACATAGTAAATTTGATCAAAACTTGGCCACAATAGCGCTTGTATAGTCACCAACAAAAGTTGATTTTCAGGTTCCCCTCAACCAAGATGGCCGCCGGTGGCATTGGACCCTTATGGAAAACATTCATACTGAGCAAAGTAAGTGAGAACCGAACCGTCAGTCAAAAGAACGAACAATCCATTGACAATGACAATGGCAACATCGAAACACTAAGAAACAAGGACACCACTTCAGTACGGAACAAAAAAGAAAAATGAAGACACACAAACACATTGATGAACAACAAGGACCCAATAAAACCATGGGCGAGTTCAGGTGTAGAAGCAAAATTTTGGGGATTCTTAGATGGTCCACTTCAAAAAAAGATTGCCCGGCAATTCCGAACCTCATCTAAGAAGGCCGCCATCAGGGAGGGATTTTTGGTGAGCATTGAACCCTATGGGAACATCTCTCCGGAAACTACTTAACCAATTAGAACAAAACTTGGTCTCAATTGTACTCATTTGGCCCGTTTCAAAAATATGTCGGGCCAGTCCGTAAGATGACCTCCTGCTGGAAAGTTCAACATTAGATTTCAGCAAAAAACCTATTTAAAGATCTTTTCCTCTGAAACTACACTGCACAATTGGAACCAAACTTGGTCATAATAGTTTTTATTTAGCCCACTTGCAAAATGTGTCCAGCAAGTCCGCATCACATCACAGAAGGCCGCAAGCGGGGAACATAGTTTAACATAAGACCCTAAGAGAAAGATCTTTTCCATTGGACAAACAAAACAAAGCCAATTTGATTAAAACTTTGCAAAAAGGATCCTGAGGTAATCCCCTTTAATTACTAGTATATGTCTAACACTCTCATCCAAGATGGCTGGCAGCAGGGAATTTAATTAACATGGGATCATATGGGAAAACATATTCAAAGATCTTCTCCGCTTAAACTACTTGATCAATCGTAACCAATTTTGGTCTGAACAGACAAAATGGTCCTTAGATGGTCACCTTCTAAAAAGGTGATCAGTAGCTATAGGTCTTCACCTTATGGAGCTTGTGTCAGTCGTGATCAAAGTGAGCGATACAGACGATTGAGAGCATCTTGTTTGAAAACAACAATAAAAGCAGTCATATTCAATATTAAATTTAAAAAAAAAATAACTCCAATTTTGGTAATTTTTTTTTCAAAACTCTCGAAGACCAGTTTTTTCTTGCAATGTTAACTCGCAACTACATCATAATGCATGCCAAATTTTAATGACAATTACCGAGGAAGCGAAACACTGGGTTCCACGAATTTTTTACTTTTAACCTCAACCTTTCTAGAGGAAATCACCGGAGAGAGGACTAATAATTTCATCTGCTCAATCAAGTGACCTGAGGGTTTTACATGCAAACTGGCCACTCGCTGATTCTACCGATGTCTACTGAAATTCAAATACATGATGATTCCTTACCTAATCGGTCGGGAAGTTTTGAGTTATATTTTTTCGTTAGTGCGACAGAATTTTACCAGCAGACTAAGCTCCTTGAGCTAGCCGGTGGTTTAGTAACAGATACTCCTTTACCCATCTTTCAAAATTAACGTTTTGTCTCTTTATTCCACTTTTTAAGATTGTGGTCTTGGATTTAGTGGTCTGCCTGTATTGGGGTTTATTCGTATGTTTATTATAATATAGGGAAACGGAACTGAGAAAGGGGAGGTTTGGGTACCAATAAACATGATTAACCGGTTAAATACTACCGCTAATTTTGCTAGTGCAGTACCAAGTTCGACTGACCGACTGACCCAGTTTTTTTTTTCTTTGACAATATAAGTCTGTTTCTAAAGCGCATTGTTGAAGTCCTCGTGTTGACTTCAAGATGAATAACAATAAGGGCTTTGTTCAATTGCTTGTTTTCACCATGCATTGGTGGAGACTTTGTCTCATGTGCATTTACTTGGTTAATTCCAAATTCTTTCTGAACAAATTATCTTTCAGTGAAATGTTCACAGATGAAGAATTTGTTCAATTAATATCAACATATTTTAATTGGGACTGACGATTTATTTTTAAAAAAAGGTCTAAAGATGATGATGAATAATTATTATGAATATTATCTGCACGTTCGTTCTCTAATCTAATTGATTATGGAATAAAACTATTATAAAGAAAAGTCGTGACAATATAGAATGTACAGGAACTACGATTAAGATTGTCACTTCTATGAAAAAGAAAGTAAATGGGGTAAATGTCAAGGAGATAACATCCCATCTCCAGATTGAACATAATGAAATCTATGTTTTATATTTGGGCATTTTATGTCTAAGGTTCTAGGAACAGGGGATTTAAACTTGGTAACTGCGTCGAGCTTGTGTCAGGCTCATCTCCATAATAACTGATCATGACCAACTTTAAACCATACCTTGCTGTTTTATCTTTTAATAAATGTATCTAAAACAGGTTTTTATTTTTTTTTTTATTTGTATACAGGACTAAGTATTGCAATGTTTTCTGAAAAGCTGCGTGCAGATTGTATCTTTGTTTCCATATGCATGTCCTCGTATTCAGGCATTTGTCAAAATCATATTGTTTTATCATACTAGTTTTTTGTGTTATTCACATGTCATAAGTACCAGACTAGAGGACAACAATTCAAATTCGGAATTATAAATCAAAAGTATATGGCAGTAAAGTTTGATTTGGCCTCCTTTTTCGTTTGATTCTAATGCTGTTTCCTTGAAACACTGTACAGCATAAAAAATACCGTGTGTCATGCAACTTGTTTGTTTTTTTGTATTTTCAATTACATGTATCTTTATCTATGAATTTAAGATATTTAATTATTGTGGTGACTTTTAACATACATGCACTGACATTCAAATTGATAATTAATAGTAAATCAACCTAACCTTCGCATATGACAAGTAAATAACTCAACAATCTTTGATTACACAAGTTATTTTCCACCATATTGTTGATGAAATGTGCCACTGAAATAATATATTTTTACATTACTTTATATTAGAATTAACAATAAAGGGATATGTCACATAAGACAACGTTTCTACAAATACATAGCTAAACAAATGGAACAACGCTTTTATTGTTGTTCTTCAGGTTGAAGTCACCATGAGGCCTTCAACAATGAGCTTTGCTGATACCTCGTCGAAAGTTCAAGACGGCCCATAGAACCGTTTTGAGTGTAATTCATGATATTATATACTCATTTAAATATCTTTAATCTGATTTGTTCAAATCGTGTCACATGCCATTTGAGATTTCGCTGGGTCAATCGGCACTCGTTGGGTCGCATAGGAAGGTCAACCGGTGAACAAGAAAATTCGATATAATGTAACAGTTACCACCCTAGATAGTGTGTGACCCAGTGGTTTCTCTCCCCTCGAGCTTAGGTCACCCTAGAGCAAGCTATCGGGTGACCTTAATATCTCGGGGAGAGAAACCGCTGGGTCACACACTATCTAGGGTGGTAATTGTATAAGGTCATCATGATGTTTTCAACAATGAACTATGCTCATACTTCACAGTAAGTTCAACTCGACCCTATCACCGATTTGATCGGATTTTCATTGCTAAATTTACATCGGCACTACATCCATGTATCCCTTTTGTTCATTTATGCGGAGTTGTCAACAAACATAAAATTAACTGGCAAAGTGCTCTTATGATTGCTGTCATCCGAAGAAGTTTGTCTCAAACGAACAATATGAATTGCATTTTAAAAAAATCGTTTTAGAAGAATATATCATTTCAGGTCATAATATACAATAATTCAAGCACAGTTCATTATGAAGTAAGGTCTCTGTTTCATGTGTTTTGACAGCTTCTAAAAATTCAAGAAATACAGCTCATATTGCTTTACAGAATCAGATCCGAAACTAGAACCATCGTTTTATAAGAACGGGGTTCAATTTATTTTAATCATAAATATTTTAAATTATGAAGATCGTAACAATATTGCATTTCTTTACCGATTTTATATCGTCTTCTCACTGTTAGTTCAAACCACCATCCAATATTAAGAGTAACCCCACGTACATATGACATGAGCAATCAGCTTAGGGTAGTTTATATGACGTTTTATACTTTTTTAGCTCACCTCACGAAGTGAGGGGGGGGGCTTATGTGATACCCCTAGCGTCCGCGTCCGCGTCGGCGTCCGCGTCCGCGTCCGGTTAGGTAGAATGGTTAAGGTTCATTCCTGCTTACTGACATGCCCCACATCAACCATATTGGTATGCCTGATGCAGTTTGGGATGACCACTGGAATGCATGCTTCGGATGCTGTCTCTGACCTACATTTTACGCATGAGCGACTTGGTTAGGTAGAATGGTTAAANAAATGTTTCGTAGCATTCAAAATACAAACATCGCTATTTGTTCGTTCGAATTTTCGCACAAATTAATAAACAAGCGCAATTTGGCCAGTTACAGCGATTTTAAAGACTGAAAACTTCTTAAAAGGCTCTCGCTTTGCGGTCGCCTTTTAAGAAGTTTTTACGCCTTTAAAATCGCAATAAGTGGCCAAATGCGCTTGATAATATATAATAGCAATGAAATCAACATGCGAAATCACACAATCCGATTATTTTCACGTATTATGGACTATAACTTAATACATGCAGACGTATGCAGTAGTTCTTTGGATGACTACGAAGTTTTGCCACATGTAGAATTTCAGGGCTTCGAGATTCAGCTCCATCGGAGCTTTGATTGTTGTTCTTCACTGAGGCCTACAACAATGAGCTTTGCTCATACCTCGTCGAAAGTTCAAGACGAACTACATATGACATGAGCAATCAGCTTAGGGTAGTTTATATGTCGTTTTATACTTTTTTATCATGAATGAAAAAAGAGAGTGATAGTTTTATTTCAAAAACCTGAACAGAAGATTTCATGAGGAACGGAAAATTTTTTACCGGTATTGATACTGATAATAATAATTATTATTATTATTATTTTCGGCTTTCGACTTATCTAGCTTAAATGCACTCCTAAAATATGTTTTTCGTCTCATTGTTTTAGTATTCAGTCAGAGAAAAGACGTAGATGATTTCATATCTTGGGTGCACCTATTCACCAAGCCCCATGAAGATCATTATAAAAAAGATTATAAAACAAGTCTAACTGACCTGAAAATGTGTGTTCATGACATTGACACCGGCGGATCTAGCCCTCGGAAAGGGGACAAGAAGAGTTGTAACGGTCATTTTTTTTTTTTTTTTTTTTT
>MJUU01050299.1:25982-79445 GCA_002080025.1 Modiolus philippinarum
TGTAACCAAAGTTAAGCAATATTAAGTGGCCTTTTCGACAACCTTTATCTTATTATAGTAAATATCAAACAAAACAAAATGGTCACGCGTTAATTATATGCAAGTCTTAAATGTGATTCATATTCCTTTCCGGAATAGTTTTGTTCCATATTCAGTTCTATTTGTTTTGTTATTGTTGTTTCCTTTGTTTGTGTTATCTCAATTTCACCATTTTTTTTATTTTATTTACATATGAGTGAAAATATAACTCTCTGTTTTTTTTTTTTTTTTTTTTTTTTTTTTTTTTTTCTTTTTCAGAATTGTGTTTTCGTCTCATTGAGTATTCCGCCATTGAACTGAATTTATTAGTACAATTTTAGGATTTAACAGAAATTTCTACCACGATGAACACCAGGCCTCCGTTGTATTTGTTCTCGAGTTGCAGAATATTTTTAACGGAAATATCATTTAGTGGTTTCAGACTGAAGAAATGTCATGCCTTTTGTCTAAAATTATATGTAGATGGGAAAATATTCACATTATTCGACTATAATCTCTTCTATTACATTTTTTATTCAAGGGAGGAGAAAACTTAATTAATTGCTATCTAAAATTAGATTTCTTTTCACTCACAAAAAAACAAGTTATGATTAAAAAAAAATAATATGATAAAAAAATAATAATAAACACACCATTATTTTTTTTTACATTTAACGAATATACATTCAAAAGCAAAAAATTACATATTTTGACAATTGCAAACAAGTCATACATTTGATGCTCATTTTTCATTTTTGTTTATTTAGCTAAAAATCGTGAATAAATAATAAATAAAAACAAATTTGAACATCTGTCATCAGGTGAAATCGTCAAAATTCTCCTTCTGTATGAAATATGAGAATATGATTTGTGAGACTGGCATTTCAGTAACTGGCAGAGTCATTAGGGAGGGCAAGATAAAACACGGTGTTCTCTCCGATTGGTACGTACTAATACCGTCTGGGTGGTACCATATCTGAAACTGACAACTCAACGAACACGTGGCTGCAATACAAACATACGAATATATATATTTACTTTAATTGCCAAAAACATTCATTATGATATGTATGTGTGATTTGTAAACGTTTGTTTAATTTTTCATTTTGGAAATGGAAAATATGAAAATAAAACAAAATCTTGATGACAATGTATCTGATGCGGATTTAGATTTCAAATTGAGATTATANTATGTATGATGCATTTTGGGATGACAACAACAATGCATGCTTCGGATGCTGTCTCTGACCTACATTTTACACATGAGTGACTTGGTTAGGTAGAATGGTTAAAGTCCATTCCCGCTTAATGACATGGCCCACCTCAACCATACTGTTATGTATGTTGCATTTTTGGAAGACAACAACAATGCATGCTTCGGATGCTGTCTCTGACCTACATTTTACGCATGAATGACTTGGTTAGGTAGAATGGTTTAGGTCCATTCATGCTTACCGATATGCCCCACATCAACCATATTTGTATGTATGATGCATTTTGGAATGATATCTACAGTGCATGCTTCGGCTGCTGTCTTTGACAGATATTTTATGCATGAGTGACTTAGTTAGGTAGAATGGTAAAAAATCATTCCCACTTACTGACATGCCCCACATTAACCATATTGGTAAGCATGATGCATTTTGGGATGACAGCTGCAATGAATGTTTTGAATGCAGTCCGAGACATTAATTTTGCATATGAATAAATCTGTTAGCAAAATAATTATAGTCAATTCATGTTAACTGACATGTTTTATTTGTGACAATGCTGTGCAACGAGGTGAGCTTTGCAAGCTGTGCTTGCTTTCTATGTTTTTATCATGATTGAAGATTTCATGAGGAACGGAAAATTTTTTACCTGTATTGATACTGATAATAATAATAATTATTATTATTATTATCGGCTTTCGACTTATCTAGCTTAAATGCACTCCTAAAATATGTTTTTCGTCTCATTGTTTCAGTATTCTGTCAGAGAAAAGACGTAGATGATCTCATATCTTGGGTGCACCTATTCACCAAGCCCCATGAAGATCATTATAAAACAAGTCTAACTGACATGAAACTGTGTGTTCATGACATTGACACCGGCGGATCTAGCCCTCGAAAAGGGGACAAGAAGAGTTGTAACGGTCAATTTTTTTGTTTTTGTTTTTGTTTGTTTTTTTTTGGGGGGGGTGTTTTTGTTTTTGTTTTTTTTTTAGTTCACCACCCCTGCATGCGCGAATGATTAGTAGTTTTTGCATATATTAGTCCATTTGTAACCAAAGTTAAGCAATATTAAGTGGCCTTTTCGACAACCTTTATCTTATTATAGTAAATATCAAACAAAATGGTCACGCGTTAATTATATGTAAGTCTGAAATATGATTCATATTCCTTTCCGGAATAGTTTTGTTCCATATTCAGTTCTATTTGTTTTGTTATTGTTGTTTCCTTTGTTTGTGTTATCTCAATTTCACCATTTTCTTATTTTATTTACATATGAGTGAAAATATAACTCTCTGTTTTTTTGTTTGTTTTTTTTTTTGTTTTTTTTTTTTCAGAATTGTGTTTTCGTCTCATTGAGTATTCCGCCATTGAACTGAATTTATTAGTACAATTTTAGGATTTAACAGAAATTTCTGCCACGATGAACACCAGGCCTCCGTTGTATTTGTTCTCGAGTTGCAGAATATTTTTAACGGAAATAGCATTTAGTGGTTTCAGAAAGAAGAAATGTCATGTCTCTGTTCTAAAATTATATGTAGATGGGAAAATATTCACATTATTCGACTATAATCTCTTCTATAACATTTTTTATTCAAGGGAGGAGAAAACTTAATTAATTGTTATCTAAAATTAGATCTCTTTTCACTACAAACAACTTGTTCACAAAAAAACAAGTTATGATTAACAAAAAATAATATGATAAAAAAATAATAATAAACACACCAGGAAGGTTTGCATGATATATTTTTTTATACATTTAACGAATATACATTCAAAAGCAAAAATTACATATTTTGACAATTGCAAACAAGTCATACATTTGATGCTCATTTTTCATTTTTGTTTATTTAGCTAAAAATCGTGAATAAATAATAAATAAAAACAAATTTGAACATCTGTCATCAGGTGAAATCGTCAAAATTCTCCTTCTGTATGAAATATGAGAATATGATTTGTGAGACTGGCATTTCAGTAACTGGCAGAGTCATTAGGGAGGGCAAGATAAAACACGGTGTTCTCTCCGATTGGTACGTACTAATACCGTCTGGGTGGTACTATATCTGAAACTGACAACTCAACGAACACGTGGCTGCAATACAAACATACGAATATATATATTTACTTTAATTGCCAAAAACATTCATAATGATATGAATGTGTGATTTGTAAACGTTTATTTAATTTTTCATTTTGGAAATGGAAAATATGAAAATAAAACAAAATCTTGATGACAATGTATCTGATCCGGATTTAGATTTCAAATTAAGATTGTACAGATCTGCAAAATCCCAATTTACTGACAGTTTTATGGACTCAAAAATGTGGAAACCGTCTCTATCTGAACATGTTAAATTTACTGGAAAATGTGGAATTGCCGCAAGAATGGAAAATAGCATAAAACATTCGGACAATAAATCAACAACCGACGAAAAGAAAGATGCTCAACCAAAGGAAGAACCTAGAGAATCTGCAAATAAAACTATGAAAAAATCTGAGGAATATTCCGACCCTGACGTAAAACCACCGTATTCATACGTTGCCTTAATTGCCATGGCAATAAAGGAATGTGACGACAAAAGACTAACATTAAGTGGAATTTATCAATACATCATGAAAAAGTTCCCATATTACGAGAAAAACAAGAAAGGTTGGCAAAATAGCATACGCCACAACCTTAGTCTAAATGAGTGTTTTGTAAAAGTACCCAGAGAAGGCGGTGGTGAACGGAAGGGAAATTATTGGACATTAGACCCAGCTTTTGAAGATATGTTTGAGAAAGGAAACTACAGACGTCGGCGAAGAATGAGGCGTCCATACCGGGCATCTATATCTCTACCAAAGCCATTATTTGTAGACGGACATTGTTCACCCTATAACCAGTTTTCGCTAGCAAAGCCTTATTTTTCTCCACCGTCATACTCCCAGTATTCGCAGTACTCGCCATGGTCTTTAACTGCTAATTCGGCCTCTCCAATGTCACAAATAAACACTTACAACAGTTGTAACCAGTCACGAGTACCACCTCCTGGCCCAAGTTTGGCCGCTTGTAGCTACAGTGCTATGCAGTCAGCCATGCAGATGAACAATCCAGGACCAACATTTCCACAATTTAATGACTACAGTTCCATGGGGTCTAGTTCGTTTCCGTTCCCATACAGACAGCAAGGAGAGACAGTGCATTATACATACTGGAGTGATAGGTAAGTACAAAATTCTTAATTAAGAAAAAAAAACGGTGTCTTTTCAGCGAGTGATATTTGCGCTGATTTAGAAATCTCCGTTCTGTCACTTGCGCTTATTTTCGTGTTACATGTATTCTATATTTAAGTGACATGTAGACATGCATTATTTGAAGCTATATTGGTTGAATATGGATATAAATGGTGTAAAAACTACGAAATAATCGGCAGGAGTGACAAAAAATAAGCGCATATTAAATTCAGATCCGTGAAAAGTTCACAACAAATCCTTAAATGTACCCATATTTACCTTTTTTACACAAGTAGCCTTTTTACATGAATTTTGTTAGTTCTATTGCATATTTGAAAAAAAAATTGCATTTTACTGAACAACTTCAAGACGGGGATGTTACGACATTTGAACATTTGATGAGGAATAAATTTCCGAAATGGCCATTCAGCTCATTTAAATTATTGCAGTTGGGATTAACATATGTATTATGGTCTCATGTTCATTTACTCCATATCCTTTCATAAAATACTTATATAACTGACAAAATAGAAATTACTTTTATGTGTGTATTATTTATTTATTTGTATATTTACTTATCTATTCATCAATTTATTAATTAATTTATTTATTCATTATTTATCTTTGTATTTATTTATTTATGAAATGTTCAAGTGACTATTCTATTGAACAGAATATTGAACAGATTTTCTAGTGATAAATTTGTAAAATTAGTAAAATAGACAAAAATTGACTTCTGTCGGAACTTTTATTTTAAGTTTTAGCTTCAATTAAGAGTTTCTATTCATCAAAGCCTGAAGCAAGTGGATCACTTTTCAAAGCAACAATGAACCAAAATTTTCAGTTAAAATTAAATACTTGGCTTAGATTTAATAAGAAAAACAATGTAATATTTTACCATTCTGAGTTTGTTCATGCTTAGAAAAAATAAAAAATGATATTTATACAACATTTGGATATCTTTATTACAAATGAGAAAAGAAATGTTTGAGTAGTTCCAGAGGTTTACCAGTATGTTACCGAATAGAGAAACAACGACTCTGACAAATTGACCGCGTGAAGCGGATCCGGAGCACCTGATGATACCTCAAGTTTTTGCAGTGGTTTACACTGCTGGAGCTTCAGTTTTGTGGCATTCTTGTTCTTTTTTTATAATTTGTTTTGTAAGCTTGTCTGAATTTGTAGTTACATATGAATTACCGGTTTTTTGTTTCTTTGATTTTAGATTTACCCCTTTTCTTCCGTATTCGTTTAGCAATGTATTCGAGTTGCTATATTTTCTAAAATAACACCATTAGTATATTTTTTCGTTTATATGGAAAACTCTTAACTAAATTTCAAACGTAGCTGTATATTAATCTTGCAATGCATCACAAATTTGATTTTTGGTCATTTCACCAACATGATTCAAAATAAAATTTTGTATCATGATATAAGAAAGGTAACGTTGTAATTTTGCTCAAATTCTTCAGAAATGAATATAATAAATTCATAATAATTTTATATTAATTTGAACAAATTGAGCTGAAATATTTTTAGCTCTGGGTCTATTTTTAAATTAAGAAAAAACTCAAATAAAAAGATTTTTGAAATTGAGGGCTATTGTTCAAATCAAAATATGTTTGGGAGATTGCAGCAATTATTGAAGAAATAATTCAAGAGTCTGTACTTTATTTTTATGCAATCTGTTGAATGTATACAGTACCATTAAATGTGCCGAAAATTATAATTAGACAAATTGATAACGAGGATAGTCGTTTTTCTACAAAATTTGACTGTTTTATAACGTGCAATATTTTTACATTACATTTTCTTCTTTTTGTCAATATCCTGTATATTTTTTTTCTGTATTTTCAAATAAATTTTACTATTTTAAAATCGATAGATATACAAATATAGTACTTGTTTTAAAAGAAGAGAAGGCTTACAGAAAATTCCTTACTTTTTGAAATGATAAAATTAGCTAACTCCAAATAAGAATATATCTATAACAAGTTACATTACATTTGCTTTTTTTACAGTTGAGTCATTATAAAATTATAAACAGTTTTCTATCATCGTAAAGTTGCAACCAGCACAGGCAAAGCTTGGTTTAGTTGCAATATGCTTATAGATAAATTTACAAAAAAACTTGAAACAATTTCCAACAAGTTAAAACACGATATATGTTTTGTTTGTAATTAAAATGTAATTATCAAAATAGAAAAATTCTTTTTTTTCATAAAAAGTCTCGTATATATCACAATTATACAACATTTAAAGAGGACTTTCAATTTTCGAAAACAAGACAAGACAAGAAACACTTACATTATGAGATGTTATGTTTTTTTTTAACAACAGGCACTTTGGAAGTTAAGAAGTTCCTCATCTCATTGTATTATAATTTAACTAATTTCACAGTTACTTCGGTATTTTCTTTGTTTTAAACATGCACATACATGCATAGGTTTTATTATTACCAACACTAAGTTACAAGTTATGACTGTACTAAAATTACTCAAAGTGGGACAGACTGGTTTGGAGAGGCAACGGATTCAGCACCTATATACATATTTGATTTTGTAGAGGTTTTCAATACCAGACAAGTGTAAATATTTGATGCCACTATCTGGTCTTTTTCTCTACTGTTTATTTCAATCTTTTCCTTTGTTCCATATCTACATTGCCATGTTCTGGGTTATCTTCTTAGTTTGTTGCTTCGATATTTGTAAATACATACAATTCTTTATATCTCTGGCATTTTAAACAATTTGGCAAGCCTGTGTATCAGTATTTTAAACATTTCTTGAGCTGTGAAATGTGAAGCAAATATCCCCATCTGTCTTATATATCTGATACATGAAAAATAAAAAAAGACAGAATTGCTCTACGTTTACATCCATTCAGAAAGCAACGAAAAGAGTAGCTGCGGAACCATTGCTCTATAGATCCTTTTATATGATGTTGATTAGGCGGACCATATATGTTCCGCAACTATCAGAAAATCAACACAAGGGCCATACTAGCTACGGCTCCGCAGGTACAAAAAGAGAGGCAACAAAGACGTATCATATACCCTATCTACAGCAATTAGAATAATTTGATCGTTTCTAGTAATACCCTGCCAACCGAAGACAGGACAATCTATCTCTTTGGCATAAAACACCATTCAAAGACTTAAAGAAACAGGCATAATAAACAATTAAAACGGGTTTGGTATAATGTCAGGTGTTACTGAATAACAGCATCTGCACTGATCGTGCACAAAATTTAGTCTTTGTCTTTATATAATCCATATTCCACTAAATACACGAAGACTCAATAAAAGCAAACATCATTGGAACACGATCACAGCATGATGTTAAATTTCTTGTCTTAAATAAATACTATATGTATCAAAATTCTTTAGGAAAAAGTGTAAAAAAGCAAATAAAAATCCGGAGAAAGAAAGATTTTTTTACATACACATGACATAACTCTCTTCAACAAGCTAATTGTTCTTATAATAACAGCATAATCCCCCTAATAACGGTATAATTAGAACCAGTAAAGTCACATCGTGTCTAATTATTTCATCTCGTTAGAGAAATATAAACATGTTATTTTCTCTCTAGGGACAAAATCTGAACTTGAGAAGGGGGAATGTGATGTAGGCACACCATCTTTATTTATACTAGTTAGATAATTGTTTATTTTGCACGTGCATGTTAAACATTCATTAAGAGTATTGAGACCCGCATTCAAGTATACATCAATATTTTGCCTAATATTATAAATATTTTATATAATTCTTTGTTTTTTCTCCTTGGAAATATATACCGCGACTGTTTTATGCAAAGAAACAAAATAAACCGCGCAACGTGTGGATGTTTACGTAAGAGCTTATGTGACATACTAATTGTACATATGATAAAATAGTTTCTTTTTCTTGTTGGCGCCTGAAAAATCCGTTATATCCTTTCTAATTTTAAGATTTTTTTTTACATATTCCATTCCTTGTTTCTTTTTTATGTATCCAATATACAAGTGCTTGTAACAAAAAGACGTAAAAAATGTAAAAATGAATTACTAATAATAAGAAGTTGCATAAAAACCATTAAATTTCGTTATGCTGCATGCGTGATTCAATGAGTAACCTCTGGTCAGCAGCATTAAAATTAAATAATTTGGAAAACCAATATCCAAAAGTAGTCCCAAAAAAAGTAAATCATTTCCAATAATATCGAAATAGGAAGCCAAATCCAGTACCAAGGGTCATAAACGGAATGAAGCCTCAGTACTTTTAAGTGGATTGAATTTTTACAAAAACAGTAAAATTTTACATACAAGGTAAAAATTTTTTTTTAAAACAGAAGCTATCTGCTTTTAAATCTCGAAAATAAATTTTTAACATGATGCAAAAGCAATTGCATTTTTAGTTAATAGAAAATAGTTTATTTTATATCCAACATTTTGTTTTTATTCCATTCCATAGAATAACTTGTTTTAATATGAGACTCCTGCAATGAGCACACTAGCAAATTAATGGTTCTACGGCAAAACTTTGCTCTTTTCTGACGCAAAATGGATATAGTTGCATCCGTCTAGGAATCGTAGACTTGGTATTACCCTAATTGCTATTTAATAACCACATTTTATCCTATACAATGTATTTTCAAAAATAAATTAATTGCAGATAGAACCATTACCGCAGACAAAAAAAAATATATTGACAAAAAGTTTAGTGACTGTTATCCATAAGGGCATACGTCTTACCGAGTTTCTATAGGTCGGATCTTTTATGCTTTACATCTCAAAGAGAACTTTCTCTTATAAAGTACAAATCTAGTTGTACTCACATCTGTGCAGTTCCTGTTCCTAATACAATTGCCATTGGCCCAATGGCCAATTTTAAGGGTGCCATTTTGGAATTAATAAATGATGGTGATTGTGCAGATGAAAACATGTCTTCCGTAATCAAACTATTAATATGACATTACAGGCGTCAATGCAAGTTGCAACATAGAAAAAACAATATTCCTGTGAATAAAGAAATATAAAATTCTATTAAAATTCAATTGTCGAAGCTGTTGCGTATGCAATTATAACGATGTGCTTAGTTTCAGTAAATAAACATGTTGTCAAAATATTTGTAAATCACAAAGAAGTCTTTCCCTTCTTTTTCCTATTTAATACACATAAGATTTTTGTGACAGACGATTTAATCAGTGAAAGCTGACCACCAAATGTTCTATCTATACACATGCCTACTAAGTAGGTTCCCTGTCAAATCTGGATCCCCTAACCGCATACAAAAATGGCGTGAAATTTCATTATAATCGCAATAAGTACATTATTTGAATACCTAAGGACATCAGTTTTGATTTTGACGACTTTGTGGTTCCAAACATTGCACTGTTATTACTAAAATAGCAAAGTATTGGCAAGGTCAGTGTTTGCATTTAATTACATAAAAAGTGTAGTTTAAGCCCTCTTCGTATCTCATTTCTTTGACTGAATTATTCGGGCTGTGTGTAGTTATGACAAATTTGCTGTTATATTTGGACAAAATTTGTTTTATTCGAGCATTATGAAAAGCAAAATATTTTTCTTTTCAGGTAGACACCATCTAGTTACGATGAATGTCGCTTTGGATTTCACCGAGGATTTCATTGTGGATTTCATCATGGAAAACATCACAACAAATAAGATCTTCTTCGTTAAGTTTTTAATCAAACTATTTATGTTCTTATAAATTTATTGTTATTTCCGTCAAATTATTGAAAAAGAGTATCCCACCACATTGTGTTTTGTTTCTCTTGAAATCAACGACAGAATATTTCTTGCCATGGCTTAAATTACGGAACAAAAAAACATAAAGTCGACCATATAATTACAAAATTGGTTTTTGCAAGTTTGCAAGTTTGTGTATATTATTTCTTCGATTCGTCAGATCGTTTAGCCTTAGTTGTTTAGGTTTTCTCTGTTTTAGTGTTGTCTCGGTTTTTATTGTTCTCCATAATTTAGTGCTTTGTCGTTTTTTTTTTTTTGTTTTTTTTTCTTCTTTTCTTTTTTTTTTGGGGGGGGGGTTTCTTGTGTTCTTTCGACTGTTTATTCTTTTGGCAAACTCTCTTTCAGTTTGATGTTCTTTCGGTTTGATTTTTTAGGGTTAAGTATTGTTCTTTCGAATTACTGATGTTTGTTGATTATAATGTTGGTTGCTTCATTGATATATCTACTTAATGCCTGATGTATGATATTTAATGACAAACTACATTGCAGCGCTTAGGTACCGTTAGTAACTAAATCGACAACTTATGTCTCACCATTGCAATGGGTTCAAAATCAAAGCTCAAATAAATATATAAACTTATATCCCCCCCCCTTTATATGATATTAAGTTATGAGTAACTCGTTTTATTTGAAGAGATCAAGGTTACTTCGAGACGAGAAACTCAAAATAAACGAGCTGTTATTTATGAATTACAGAATATTTTGGAAACTGTGTAATTTAATCTATTTCATTTTCTAGGGATTATTTGAACAGTTCTATGGCATTCTTCTATATTGTTGTAAAACTAAATATGAACATTCCCAAGACTATTTTTTTTTCAAATATTTGATGCATATCTATATTTATTTTGACCCATTGTTTTATGATATTCTATCACTAAACTGCCCTAGCTCGCTTTGATGCTTTGACGATTTTCTTCACCTCTATCCAAAAGAGCTCGAAGTTAAGGATACTACAGATACTTCCCCATTGGCCTCGTTCCTTGACCTTCATTTTGAAATTGACAGCAAAGGTACACTACAAACTAAACTGTATGACAAACTTGATGACTTCACTTTTCTAATAGTCAACTTCCCTTTTCTTTATGGCAACATTCCAAAAAGCAACGGTATATACAGTTTACATCTCTTAACTCAACTCTTTCGCTACTCAAGGGCCCGTGGTTGATACAGTGACTACCTAGATAGAGCTCGGTTGCTTACAAACAGGCTACTTCAGCAAAGTTATGTTACCCATAACTTGAAGTCATCACTGCAGAAGTTTAACGGTCAACATCACGATCTTGTGGATCGCTACAAGAATTTCCACAACAACACGAAAACCAGGAAACACATCTAAAGAAACAATATCTCTATAACGATACGAATAAAACGGTAACAAAATCATAGTAAACAGGAATTAAATCCATAATAAAAAAAACTAGATAACAGCAACAAGGTTTAATAAACATAACGAAAGAAATACCAAAAGCATATTAAACAAGAAACTCTACAAGATGAACAACTAGGAAATAAAATCTACGCAACGGTACAAAAAACCAGGTAACAAAAAACAAGGCCAAAATATATCCGTATAAAACGACCAACAAGATAACAAAACACAATACTTTGGTTACAAGAAACTCTAAATAATGAACAAATATTGAATGAAACCACGGTAACAAGAAATTAACAACAATGTGGACAACCAGGTACAAAAACAAAGGCAACCACAACCTTCACAACAAATCAAGGAAACTTTTTGCAGTTGGTTTGCTTCTTACAGAGGTTGCTTGTCAGTTCTTTTAAATGGAATTTATATGAAATACGTAGTTATTTGTTTTGTATTTATCTGTTTATCTTTAAGAATGCTTTAATTTTTCTAGTCATAACAATTTATATTTTTATCCAATCGTTAAAAATGTTTCTCATCCAAGGATCATTTTATGTAGCGTTGCTCGACAATTAGCAACGAATTCCGCTCAAACCGGTGCTAGGGGCCGTCTTGAACTTGCTATGAGGTATGAGTAAAGCTCATTGTCGAAGGCCTCATGGTGACTTCAAGATGAAGAACAACAATAAAAGCGTTGTTCTGTGCTTATTATAACCATGTATTTGTAGAGACTTTGTCTCATTTGCATTTACTCCATATCCCTTCATTGTTAATTCTAAAATACAGATAACACAAATACAAAACAATGTTTCAGGTTTCACCCCATTTCAAGGATTTGCTTAAATTTTGTGGCGTTCTTTCTGATTCTTGTTTATTTGTTTTGTCTTTGTCATTTTCAGTTTGTGTTAAATCTAATTACTGTAATTTTGGATTTGAGAATTTCCCCTAATTTCCCCCTTTAGCTTCAATGTTCGTTTGCTGCCGTATTTATAAAGTCGTTTTTTCAAACTAGGAATTTTGATTCTTAAATATATCTTCCTTTAATGGCTGCTTCTCTTCTTGCAAAACCATCGACTAAATGTACATTTTCCCTGTCAAAATATATTGTCATGCTTTTTAATAATATTTAACTGCATATAAAGTAAATGGTTATATGAAATTATTTTGAATACTTTCTAATTCAGTAATTAAAATAACCTAATACTGAGGATGTTGGCAAGTTAGCTTCCGCAGATTGCCATTTTAACATCTAATGTTCCTTCATTGCTGATCAAATTTAAATAGTGTGATGTTTCATAATACATGGTGTGTGTCAGCCTTGAAATTCACACTGGATCTAAAGAAAAATGTCTATCCAAGCAAGTTGAAAAGGGGCGGGGTCCAATTAGAGTTGATAGGAAATTTTGGGGTATTTCTTAGTAAATCATCAGGATAGTCATTGAAATATACATGATTGTCCAAAAAAAAATAATAAATAAATAAATAAAAACGGACCCCGGATCCGCCAATGTAGTCTTATCTTTAAGAAAGAAATGTTACGATCTCTGTATAGTGACAGTCTTAATATAGTGGTTGAACATCACCGTGGCATGGTTTTGAGACGGTAAATTCGCTCTTTTGACATATTTGCTACAAGCACGAGAATCGCAACCGAGTTGTGAAATAAGATGCCATATACCAGAGTTGTGGAAATATTACTACTCTTAAACAGGATTTAGGCCCCAAAATGGTTGTAATAATTCATATATGTAATATATACTGAACAAACCCTTAGTATTACCTTATTTTTATTTATAAAAAGCATTTTCAAAAATTGATGTGGGTCTAGTGTTTCTTTCTTACAGGATACCTGTACAATTACAATTTTCTTCTTTAATATAACCAGGTAATTGATGCTCCGTTATCTTTTCTTTTCGGCACGTCTACTTTGCTATTATGGCTAATCGCTTATTCTACAAACTACATCAGTGAAACCACTTTAAAATTTTTCACAGTTAATGGTTGTTAAAAGTATCTAAATGATGCCACTCCATCAACACGCTGATAAGCTTACCAATCACATCTACAGATAAACATACTGTTTTACTCCCTCATAGATAAGTGATAGGCACTTATCCTCATCGCACTTACGCCTGTGTCCAGTTCAAGTTCCGGGATATTATCGTTGGCATTGTCAGTGCTTCTAAAACGCTCTCCTGCAATATGTCTCCTATGGATTTTGGATTTTAATTTTGTTGTAGATTTATTATATATTCGGGAAATTTACCAGTGTTTATACTAGGTGATAACACTAAAGATTGCTTAATAATAAGACATTATTTTGAATTTCGAAAAAAAAAAATTCTTTGACATTTTCAGGAAATTTACCAAATTTGGCACAGAAGTCAAAATTCTTAAAGCTAATCTTGGATTCTAAGAGCAATTCCATTATATTCTATATATACCATAAAATAAAAATTCAACATATAGTTCCAATCATATGCCAAGCACTTATTCTTTTACATTTGTTTTCCCCTTAAGGGCATGCCCCAGTAGTCTAACGAAAATTCTGCTATCATTAGTAAATAAGATGCATAAATTCAATTTCAAAACAAGAATACTTCAGAAGATATCTCTTATTACTGAATAACTTGCAATACAATATCGCTCATTTTACCGCCATGATGTCAAATTTCAAAATTCCGAAACAAACAGACAGCTTTTATAGTGTTACTTATTTGCTGTGGTGATTTTCTTTATCTTATCTATCCAAAAGAGCTCAAAGTTAAGGATACTACAGATACTTCCACATCAGCCTCTTTCCTTGACCTTCATCTTGAAATTGACAACAGAGGTACACTTCAAACTAGGCTATATGACAAACGCGATGACTTCACTTTTCCAATAGTCAACTTCCCTTTTCTTTGTAGGAACATTCCAAAAGCACCGGCATACGGAGTTTACATCTCCCAACTCATTCGCTACTCAAGGGCCTGTTCTCGATACAGTGACTATACCTTGATAGTTCGGTTGCCTACAAATAGGCTCTTTAAGCAAGTGTATATTGCCCATAACCTGATGTCATCACTACAGAAGTTTTACAGTTGACATCACGATCTTTTGGACTGCTATGGGATATCTGTTTCCCAAATGACAACAGATCTTTCTCTTTGCCACTAAAGTTTGTTTTACTCTATCGCATTTGACTTTACTACCGGAGTTGACATGTTCAACACGGCGGGTGTCTTATAAGAAGCATGAGATGTTTACTCAGGTGCACCTGATCTCATCCATGTTTTTTTTTTTGGGGGGGTCCGTTTTGTTAATTTTTGTATATGTGCGTGTCTTCATTTTCTTTTCTGTGCCGTGCCCATGTTATGTCTTTGTTTCTTAGCTTTTTCCGACGTTGCCATTGTCCTTGGATTGGTCTTTTTAGACTGACGATTCGGTTCTCACTTCTTTTTATGCCCTTATTACAAGGATTCTGTAACTGAAGGTGTAAGATGAGTTCAAACAAATCGATTTTTTTCGTTTTTTTTACCTACCAACATATAATGTGAGTCGATTCCTAGGTTTCAACTTTCTAGCCTAAATGGCCCATGAGTTGATATCGCAAAACCAAATTTTCGCCCATGGGCATTTGACAGAAATTTCAAACCAACTGTGCACTACTGCAAATCATACTCTACTATGGTGCTTAGTTTCAGATTTGTATGTCTTGTAGTCCAAGAGCTATCGAGGAGCATTACAAAATTAACTCACGTATGTACTTATATATACGGAAGGACTGCATTAAACAATTCCCATGATTTCGCACAGCGGGGGATAACAAAAACAAAATTGAAGAAGAACGCCACAAAATTAAAGTAAATCCCTACAAAAAATTGGATTGTCATCAGGTGATCCGGAAGGGTAAGCATGATCTGCTCCACCCATGAAACCCTTCACACTGCTAGTGAAGTCAAATTTTGTAAAAGTCGGTGTTTGTCACTCCGGTAATCAACTCTGGATCTATCCAAAGATATCGATTCTCATCTGTGAAATAGAAGTATTGTAACGGTCTGTCAAATCATGGTGACGACTGTTAAACTTCAGTTGTGACAATTATACTGTTGCAGTGTCTGAACATACCCTTAATGTATAAGTTTTTGAGACAGTAATTTCGATCTGTTGACACAATCACTGCACAAACCGGCGGCTACAGGCACGACAATAGCGAATGAGTTGTGAAATGTACGCCATGAGCCAAAGATTTGGGGATATTATTTCTCAAAACGAAAAGTTCACTATTGGAAAGCTGATATCATATCGCATGTAGTAAACTTTTGTTTTCAGGCGTCCAGAGTTGTCAATGTAGAGGTATAAGTTCAGGTATGGTGCTGATGATGGTATATCAGTGGTCTCTTTATTATGAGCTCATTTGGATTTCTTTATCATTTTTCATTTTCATTATAGATGACGTTCTTTCATTTTACAATTTTTCAGTTTAACCTAAATCACATTAACTCGAATGAACTTCAAAACAAATGCACCACCAGCACTTATCCATCTACATTTATAATTCCTGACGTATGAAATCTTAAATTTACGACAAGATTCATGACTTTTCCACAGTGAACGTCCCGTTTTGTTTGTGCAGTATTATTTCAACATCTCCTGCAAATTGCGTCTGCATTTTACAACTCATACACTATTGTTGTGCCTGTAATTTTTACAGCAATATGTCGACTAAGCGAAATGACCGTTTCAAAAAAATTACAGCGACGCCAAATAATTTCTGCATATGGCCATTTTGACAACTATTGCCTCTTCAGTGCAGATAAAACCTAAACATGTGGAAGACCTTCTACATTGAAAACTGATAGAGGACATTTCATCAATATGATCTAAAGTTGAAAGCCAAAATCAGCTAAGGACAGAGCTATGCATGAGGGAGATACTCCTTAGTCTTTAATAAAATTTACAAAAACTAGATATTGCAAGTTTTTTTTCATGCAAATGGTTTCATCTGCACTGAGCAGGTTTCAAGTTGTTAAAATGACCTCCTCATGACTTATTTATTTAGGCGCCGACAATTTCTTAACTTTTAAATGCTTTGCAAACGTTTTTTGCCATTTTTTCTGAATAAAAAATGTCAGTGGTTTAAATTTTTCATTGTGTATTTATCCATTTTTAATCGCCTCACAGAAGTTCAAATCCAAAGATAAATAGAAACAGCAGCACATATTGTAATTAAAATCAATGCAAATAAAACATGAATCAGAAATAATGCAATATTACATGCAGTGTTGACAATTATAAATCCAAAGTTCAAAGAGAAGATAATAAAAAATTTGAAAATATGAATAACAAATTTAATAGACCGTTTATTAATGTGCATAACATATCCATTTCCTTTAAACAATTTGCAAAAGAACAGCAATTATTCATATTAATTTGTTACAAATTGTAAAAATAAATTGCACAGTTGCAGTTTAGTTTTGCTTCAAAAGAAAAACTATCATAAGTTTATGAAGTATGTTGTATCGAAGAAATGAGTCGTGACATTATAGATATATATTTATATTGGCAAAACATTTTAGAATGACTTTAACATAAACAACATAATACTTTAAAATCATATTAATTTATTTGTTTGTTTTTTTTTTCAAAACATGAAATGGAAATGACTAACATGCACATGAGTCTTGCCTAGAATAAAAAAAAATTGTGAAAACTTGCAGCATCTGATTAATAATCATACAGTTTGTGCTTTCTCAGCAATTGAAAAGTTTCCATATACGATAGAGAATAATAACTGGACAAAGAATTGCACACTTTTCCAATGGCACAGCCACCATTCTTTGAGGAAAGAGCTAGGAGATCGCAAGGAATTTTTTTTTCTTTGTGCACCCAATGAGGACGACTGCATCGTTCAAAGTTTTGTACAATACTTTGTTTAATATATCTATTCTGGAAGATAAAAAGAAGAATATTTCTGCTCGATTTATGTCTCCTGCATATCTTCAAAATAAACATGACATTGACTTGTATGTATACTTGTTCTCGAGAGAATTTGTCATATGGAAACACTATCATACATTCAAAATTTTGAAATTTTAATTTTTCAATTCTGACCACCTGTTTCTAGTTCCCAAACATTTCATTTTTTTTATAATGCCAAGTTTTCAATTATGACCACCTGTTTTTGTTTCCCAAACATTTTGATTTTATAGTGCCAAGTTACTTGCAGTTGACTCAATGAGTGCCTGCCGTATGGCTGTTTATTTGTTGGGATTTTCTTGTATTTGTCTTTCTGTGGGGCAACAGATGACAGTGGTTGTAAGAACACCTTGCCACTTAATTATATGTTTGTTGAAGAAAGTGCATCCATGACTATAACGGCATGGATTGAATGGATGTAGCGTTGCTCGACATCTTGGTATTGATTCCGCTCAAAACCAGTGCTTGTGGCCGTCTTGAACTTCCCATGAGGTATGGGCAAAGTTAATTGTTGAAGGCCTCAAGATGAACAACAACCAAAAAGCATTGTCCCATTACTTGATTTTAATATATATATATTTGTAGAGGCCTTGTCTCGTGTGTTTTTACTCCTCATCATTTCATTGTTTACATGCAAATAAAGTTGTTACTCTCATTCTAGTTCATTTTAAATCACAATGTTAAAATATTCTGCATTAGAGGTAAAGAAAATAACGCTTAAATTAAATCCTTTCATTTATTTCTAACACATAAATGAAAAAACTAAGAAAAACATTAAAAATAAACCAAATATTACACGTAAAAATGTTTATTAGGTCTACAAAATTATAATATTTTATTATATTCAATCGCTTCAGTCTTCAGAGGAAAATAGTTTAATTACAACATCAAAATGTATAAGATTTTGAAAATAAAGAGTATCTCTTTTGTTAATAGTTCTTTGTCATCGTCCTGTTGGTTCTTTAGCACAGAGACATTGTCGAGAATTGGTTTCACACGGATTTTTTTAAATAAAATTTTCCATATAAATTATAAAATAATCCGATATTCTAACAAATTCACACTTTAAGACAGATCTATTCTAACAGACCTTTGTTAATTGCAGTATAGAACTCAGTTCGTTTATATCATCTTCAAGATTTTTGTTTCTTTCATCACATTGTTGCTTATTTACTTTTTCCTTGCAGATTCTATTTTTTTTCTCAACTATTAATTTTTGCAACACGTGTCTCAAACTTTCTTCTATATTTTTCTTGCAACTGATTATTCCATTGAACACTGTCAATACTTTGAAACACAAGATTTAATCTAATTATATCGGCAGTTTGCAGCCACTGGCTCAAAGTAGGGAATATGGGAGCCGATTTCAGTATTGTGATGGGTTCTGTGTTCACAAATACACTACTTACTCCTTTCATAGACATTATAGATAATGGAGCATATTTAGCACATGTGGTCTCCTTCCACCATAACTAATAGCTATTTTTTACATTCTTGGTTCTTTATAATCTTTGCTTCTACAAGCTTTCGGCATTTCTCATTTTGGATCATAGATAATAAGTCAAAATTTGCCGACAGTGTCAAGAGGCAATTAAAATATTACATATTTATTAATGATGTCAAGTGTGTTTCGTTCATGTCATCTAATTTAATGGTACCGCTTTTATGGAGACTAATATATAGATATATAAGTCCCAGAAAAATGGAATAAAACGAAAAATCCCCACAGTGGACAAGATACAACCAATGTTTGTACTCTACTGAGAAAGATAAATTCTACTTAATTAAATTATATATTTATCTTCGAAAATGTATAAATGTGAACAGAAAAGTATAATTATTCAACGATTTACCAAAAAGAAGCATAAAATTTAAAATTGTAATATATGATATTACTTGATGTTTTTAAATATACCAATGGAAGAAACAAACTGTGCACCGATTTCAAATGTCATAAAATTTAAAAAGAATATCACATTAAACCAAAACCTCTGATATTTAAAGCTTAATGCATCTGCCCTACAACGCAATGAACACTAAAAATTTTGCCTCTGAAATGACGTTGAATTGACCAATCACAGCACTTATTGCCGAAAATTGAATTAACAAAATCAGAAGCCAGTATAACAAGTAGTTTTACCGATGCGTTTTGCGCGTCATTGACCAACGAATGAAGTTAACGCTCAGAGAGACAAGCGTGACGTCTTTTCTAAGATTGTAGGCAACTCTAAACCCACTTCCAGTAAAGCAACAGGCAGATTCTGTCGATGCGAATTTTCCCCTTTTTAGTGCCATCAACCTGCATTTGATGAAAATTCGACAGAAACATTCGGCACATTTGCACTTCAGTGGTTCAAGTTATCAAAGAAAATGCTTAAAACTTGTGTTTAGCCCTTATTGTCTTGTAAGGTCAATTGTTGACCTTGTTTCAACACAAATAATGGTTATTTGTGCTGATCCCTTGCTAGATGCGGGTTTGAAAACAATTTCAGTTGTGTAGTTTCAAAACCGGGCAACATTTTTCAAGTAATCTTGGACTCTTGAAACCTACTGCGCGTGTCAGGAAGCCGGCTATTGAGTTGTTCACTTTATGTGTTTATGACCGGAAATCCGATTTTTTTATGGATCCAAATGTCAAGAAATTATTGAAAGTGTGTCAATTAGTACTGTCTACATACAACAAAAAACGTTTGCTGACGTCATTTTTCCATGTTCGGGAACCAACGCCAATTAGGACCTTTCTTTCAACACTCTTGTTAGTCAGACAAGGTGTTCTTTGTGGAGAAAAAGTGTTGTCTGACTTTCTGACTTTCCGACAAGCATTTGACCTTGACACTTAGGAAAATAAGCGCGAAAATACGAATCTATTTCAAACGCCCGAAAAAAATCAATAAAAATCCATAAACAAAAATCAATATTGCTGTGTATGTGTTCAAGAATGACTATACAAAATATCGTAACAATACTCAGTGTTATTAAAGAAACATTGCTTTTTTACCATTGCACGGTTTCCTTTTTCTCTTAGTATATAATTCAAATGCAAAACCATGTCGTTCAAGTCTTGACCGTGATATAAATATATGTTACAGGGAATCTATGTAATTAGGGATTACGTGTAAAATCAGGAATTTCACGTTATCCCTGGCCGATTTAGGGAAAACATGAAATCTCTAAAAATCCTACGGATTACATGTAATCCCTGATTTTTTCAACATTTTTACACGTTTTCCCTGGCAGTCAATAATTGTTGTTGTTATGCATTCAGACGAATCGGGGATCATACACATGTATTAGATGAAAATTGGCATATTCAACAAAGTTCAAGAATATTTTAATGATTTATTAAGATTTTGAACCCAAATACAAGGCTTATCCGAACATAATATATCTGCATTTTACATACAAGAATAAGTAATAATTATGTCAAAAAATTAAGAGCAGTTATATTATAAACAGTAATGTTAAATGATAAATTTTATTTGCCCCTATGGGTCATCGTGGAAAAATTCAAAACCTGAAAAAAACGTTTTTTACAGTGGACCACTTGAAAACACCTTTTCTGCAGGGGACCACTAGAAAAACACCTTCTCGTAGGGAAACACCTGAAAAACTCCTTTTTTGTAGGGGACCACCTAAAAACTATTATGGCCAAGTTTGATTTTATTGGCCGAGCGGTTTCAGAGATGACGTTTGAATATGTTTTCTTATAGGATTCAATGTTGAATTATAGTCCGCGCTTGTGGTCATCTAAGATACAGCAGAGACTGAAAAGTGAGTGGAATTCAATGAAAAAAAACAGTATATTAAATCCTTGTACTTATTCAAGATTTGCAATGAAAAGGAATTAGACAAAGGACAATTATACTCTGAAATTTTATGTTATCTCGTATTAAGAGATATGTTAAGATGGACAATACTTATCAATACTGTACTATAAAATTTTGTGTAATATTTCTTTTAATATTGCATTAACGCTTACTTCTTTAATAAATATACCATAAAAAACATTTTGAATGTTGTTTTGTTTGTAGTATTGGCGGTTAGGGAAAACGTGTAAATATTCCAATTACATGTAATCACTGGTAAAATTTGGGGATTACACGTATTCCCTATGCGATTTAGTTATTACATGTATTCCCTGATTTTTTAGGGAATACACGTAATCCCTGATTACGCAGATTCCCTGTAACATATATATAAATAGGACATTGAACACTGTAACTAAATATAATAATAGATAATCAAGAAAAATGCAGCATCTTTTTTATACAAAGCTTCACAATCGAATAATACAACAAATGATGCATGTTTTCATATTTTTATGGGTTGATGCCTTATTTCCCTGTCAGTATTCACCAACCTAGTATTCAGTACTACGGTGCTTGCCTGAAAACCGATCTTTATTTCGAAACTTGCAATATCTAAATTTTCGAAACTTTGTTTAAAATTAAGCAGTACAGGGTCTTTCTCCCTCGTGCAAAAGCTCTGTCCTTAACTGCTTGCCATTAAGATACAATTTTCTTTCTTTGTCAGTTAATACATTTTAACGGTTTTCCAATATTTTGTTTTATCTGTACTGCAGACATAAGTTGTCGAAATGGCTAGCTACAGAAACGTTCGGTATTTAGTTATCCAAATGGTGTCGATTTTAAAAGGATCACTGATACATATACGTTAGGGACCGACCATTTAACCTGAAAAGGGGGGGTTATGGTTTTTTTCGGACAAAGAATTTTTTTTCGCACTTCGCGTGAAAAAATGTATTTATTTTTTTCACGTGAACCAACAAAATATATTTTTTTTCAAAATTAACATTATTTTTTTGGCAGAAAGCCTCCTTCAGACATTTTTTTTTATCATTTTGGCCGCCAAAATATTTTTTCACATAAAATCAGCTCCAAATTATTATTCTAGAAAAAAAATCATAGCCCCCCCCCCCCTTTTCAAGTTAAATGGTCGTTTCCTTAGCAGCATAACTGGAATTGTGATAACCAATGAAAGGATATGGGACAAAGTTTCTACAAATACACTGTACAACTAAGCAATAGAAAAACTCCTTTATTGTTGTTCTTCATCTTGAAATCACCATAAAGTCTTTAAAAAATAGATTTTTCTAATACCTCATTGCAAGTTAAAGGCAGCCCCATAGCACCGGTTTAAGCGGTTAAAGCTAGATGTCGAGCAACCCTTCATCCATGTCTATTTTTCCCTATATGCGAGATCGTCAACAAACATAAAATTAAGTGGGAGAGTATACTTACAATTTCTGTCATGTTGCCCGTCAAAAAGACCAATAGAAGATATATCACAACATATAAAAAAAAACAAGGCCATTTATCGAGTCAATAGGGAGAAAGCTTGGCATAATTAAATCATGAGATGCGGGCACTATAAAGAATTGGTCAGAATAACAATTTGAAATTGCAAAAAATAAAATGCCAAACTTTGAAAGTATGAAAGTGCATCTATATGAGATATTCTCTCAAGAGCAAGTACACAATGATTGAGTTATATAGAGAGCAAACATCCCTTGAACGCAGAATCTTTTTACGGACTCCACACTGCAGGAGAGACAAACTTAATTTTTTAAAAATGGATTACAGGAAACACCTACAATGGCTGAAAATTATAATTACATGCAACAATTTGTAAGGGAACTACGCAAAAAAAACACGTATAAGACAAAAGATTAACGCAGATAACGATAGGAACTCGGGACAGCCGGACTTGGTACCGGCACTAGCAAAAGCCAGCGGTAGGGTTAAACTGATTTATGGTTACCCAAACCTCCCCTTTATCTGTCCCGTTTCCCCATAGTATAAAAACATACGAATAAAACCCAATACAGGTAGACTACTAACTCCATGACCACAACCTTGCAAGGAGATAAAAAGACAATACATAATTTTGAAAGATGGGTCAAGGAGTGCTCGCCGCTGAACTGCTGGCTATCTCAAGAAGCCTAGTATGCTGGTAGAACACTGTCGCACTACGGAAGAAAAATCAAACTCAAAACTTCCCGAAGGGTTTGGTCAAGAGTCATCATAAATTTCAGTAGACATCGGCAGTATCAGTGAGAGGCCAGTATGTGTGCAAAACTTTCAGGTCACTAAGTCTCAAAGCTAATTTAACGGATGCAAGCAGAATATCTTGCCGATATCCCCTATTACGTAAAGAATGTAAGTTACGTCCCAGCTTTTCTGGATTTTTAATCAATTTCTGGCATTTTTTAACTGCTTTTGCCTTGTCTCTGGACTTTGATTTGTGTAATCTTGTGCTTTGTTCCTTCGGTATTCTAAAGCCGTTGTTCCGTAAAATTGAGGACTAGAAATTCCCATAGTAATAAGCTGTTTACGAGTAACGCCATATTTAGATATAACATGTTCATATCTATTACAAAACTTCTTAAACGTATTCAACAACTTATGAAATCTGTAACTCTGTTGTAAAAGTTTGGCTGTGATAGTACGGTTATCATCAAGAGTAGAACAAACTCGTGCGAATCGTACCAGTTGAGAAATATACACCCCGTAGGATGGAGCAAGGGGAATGTCGCCGTCAAGAAAAGGGAAATTAGTAATAGTGAAATCAAAATCATCCCTTTTATCATATATTTTGGTCTTGATTTTACCAGAGTCAATAATGATAGTCAGATCCAGAAAAGGGCAACATTTTGAATCATTGTTAGCTTTATTTAATTTCAGTTGTTGTGGATAAATAATGTCTACATAGTCTAAAAACTGGGGATTATCAATAGTAAGGATATCGTCAAAATAACTGCTGTTATCATTGAAAATAGAAATAAGATTATCACTGTTAGGTATGGTTCCGTTTCGAAGTTTTTTTCATGAAATCTCGTTCGTAACAGAAAAGAAAAAGTCTTAAATAAACAATGAAAGGATATGGAATAAATGCACATGGGACAAAGTTTCTTCAGTTACACTGTACATGGTAAAACCAAGCAACGGAAAAACGCTTTTATTGTTGTCTTTCATCTAAAAATCACCATGAAGCCCTCAACAATAAGCTTTTGTT
This sequence comes from Modiolus philippinarum, assembly GCA_002080025.1. Lineage (NCBI taxonomy): Eukaryota > Metazoa > Mollusca > Bivalvia > Mytilida > Modiolidae > Modiolus > Modiolus philippinarum. Next base: position 50,544 of record MJUU01050299.1, read on the forward strand.
ATACCTTCTTGTAAGTTCAAGACGACCTGCAGCATCGGTTTAAGAGGTTAAAGCGAGATGTCAAGCAACGCTTCATTTATGTCTTTTTTACCCTATAGATGCGGAATCTTCAACCAACATAAAATTAATTGGCAGAATGTTCGTACAATCGCTGTTATATGTTGCCCGACAAAAAGAGCAATAGAAGACATATCACAAAAACAACCACAATGCATTTATCGAGTCAATAGTAAGGGAACTTTGCATAATAAAATCGTGAGATGTGGGCGATATAAACAATAGGTCAGAATAACAATTTGAAATTACAAAGATATCAAACTTTAAAAGTACGATAGTGCATCCATGTGAGATACTCTCTCAAGAACAAGTACACCATGACTGAAATATAATATATAGAAAGCATACATCCCTTGGACGCGGAATCTTTTTATGGACTCAACACTGCAGGAGAGACAAATTTAAGTCTAAAATAAACAATGCAAGGAAATGGAATAAATGCATATTAGACAACGTCTCTATAAATACATAGTAAAACCATGCAATCGAAAAACTCTGTTATTGTTGTTGTTTACTTGAAGTCACCATGAAGCCTTCAACAATGATCTGTTCTCATATCTAGTTGCAAGTTCAAGACGTACGGCTGTTATAGTACCAGTTTAAGCGGAAACCATTGCTAGATGTAGAGCAACGCTACACCCATGTCCTTTTTACCCCCATAGATTCGGGATAGTCAACGAACATAAAATTAACTGGCAAAGGGTTCTTACAATCGTCGTCATCTGTTCCCAAACAGAAAAACTAAAATAAAGAAACCATCACAACATATAAACAACCGCAAAGCACTCACTGAGTCAATTGCAAAAAAACTATGCATCATAAAATGTGGGACTTATAAACTATACTCGGATTGATATTCCAAAAAAATCCACAAAAAAACGCGAAAAATATCAACAGAGAAAAAAGCGAGAATGGTTTTTAAGAGGATATCTTAACAAACTCAAACGTTTTAAATGAGAAACAAAAACAGATCAAGAAATTTTAATTGATCAAGTAAAGTATATAACTGTCTTGTCCTATTAACTATGGAATATAGAATTATAAAATTATACAGTCAAGATAACAGTGACCATCTACAATGGCCGAAAATTACAATCACATGCCACAATCCACAGGGGAATCGATCCAGAAAAAAACACATAACAGACTAGAGACAAGAGTAAATAAAAATTATAATATATAGATTTATACACAAAAGGATATGGAGTAAATGAACAAGTTGGCACTCCGTGGCGGGTGGGGAGCAATGGAGTGACCTTGAAATAAAGGTGCCTTCTTGATTTCGCTTGAGGGGTGAATTTGTTCACCTCTCAGGCGACATCAAAATGTAGACAGGAATAAAAGCCCTGTCCTTGGTAAACTGAAGTTTTCTATGTATCGTGTGCGTTTTTGTCACATGTACATTCACTCCATATTCTTTCATTTTTCTATGAGACCATAACACATATGTTAACTCCAACTGCAATAATTTTAATGAACTGTATGTCCATTTCGGAAATTAATTCCTCATCAGCAGCACTAGAACCCAAACATAGGAAATCCATAATTTCAAAAAAATTTTAAAATGCATAAAACTAAACGAAATCTGAATAATCAGTAATATCTACATTTTTATGGACCTCTACGCCGTTTTCAGGCTAAGATGTTAAGTTTCTTACAATAGTTTACACTTATTCCATGTCCCACTGATCGAAACCCTATTGAAATCCTTGTGATAGAAACAAATATTTCAAAATATATTGTATATACTATACTTTTGTCTGATATCTTTAATACACAAATGTCATGTTTAAAAAAAAATTATATACAGCATCGATGCCTTTTATCTAGAAAATTTGGCGCTCATCTGGATGAATAATTCTTCTTCTGGTGTAAGTCTTAAAATTTAATTCTCCCACAGAAAATCTGACAATATCTGGAAAAGTTGTCATAATCTTGGTTAACGTTTGTTGTGATGTGATACCTAATTATATGTTAACTTTAACAAACATTGACAACTCAAAATATGTAAATGAAATCATTCTAATATTTCGCCGTCAAATCAACACTTACCATCATATATGCCAAAACTGTATGCTATTTGAGTGGAGTTTGTTTTCAATTTCATGGTTATTGCCAAGCGACACGTTCGCCAGGAAAGTAAACTTGACTTGATTCAATTTGCACACCGCGTGTCAAAATTACTACAGAGGGGGCACGAACAGCAAAACACATCATCCTCATCACTTTTGTGTTTTCTTTGCTTGTATATTTGTATATAATTTGCAGATATATAATAACAACGATCCCCGGTGTTCCGAAAGATAGGCATTCTATTTAAAGGAAATGGAGTTTAGAAAATGTGTTATTCTTTTTAATGTCGGTTTTTGTGTTTTGGCAGAAAATTGGGTGAAGTTTAAATGCTGAAAACAGTGTTCAAACAATCTGACATTAATATTTGTTTATCTGTGTCTATCAATTAAATTACTTAGAGCCACTTAAATCGGAAATGTTTTACTTAGTAAACATATCGATATAATAATATTTTTTCAATTAGAAATCAATTGATGAAACCTTCCTTTATAGTTCATTTTTAAACACATTTTCGCCTCAAAAATCCCTCTTTTTTTTAAATAATTAGGTTTAAAGGATAAGCATTATCTTCCTTAATACTATAATATCCAAACTGCAAACTTCAGAGAAATGCTTATAGGAAATAACCATTGTACATGTTTAGCAATTAAAAAAAAGTTTTTAGCTACATTTCTTTTTGCATTTTTCAGCTTATTTCAAGATTTTTTACTGGCGTAAGACATATAATTTGTATAATATTTCAACTAGTTTTTCAACGGTAAATTTTTTAGCTAAGTCTCTCGATATGTAGACGTCGTGGTCGTTTATATGTTAAATAAACAACGAAAGGATATGGAGTAAATGCACATGAGACAAAATCTCTTAACTACATAGCAGAACCAAGCAATGTAACAACGCTTTTATTGTTGTTCTACATCTTAAAGTTGCTATGAGGCATCGTCAATGATGAGCTTTTGTTCATACCTCACAGTAAGTTCAAAATGGCCCCTAGCACCGGTTTGAGTGGAATTCATTGTTTGATGTCGAACAATCCCACATCCCTGTTTTTTTAGCCCATGGGTTGAAGAATGAGTTGTCGAAATTACCATGAAAAGAATCAAATCTTTTTCGAATTCTTAATTTATTTTAGTGTTATTTCATTCCAACATTACTCAATTTATTTAGAAAAATAAATAGATTTCAATCTAAAATGCTACTTTTTAAATGACTAAAATACAACGTAACACATTTATTACAATATTTATCCAGTCATAGGCTATAAAGCCTTCTCGATATTTTTTTATCAGTCAATATGGCTCGTAGGCTTACAATCTCATCTATCATTTACCTTCAAAAATATTCAAACTTGCAATGGACATTTACATGGTCAATTTCATCTGCCATCCACACCAAAGCCTAAGACATACATTATTGACTTGATCGCTTTGTAATGGCGTGAAGCGTAACTCGTTTTAACTGAAATTAGCAAACATTTAATGTCAATAGCGATTTATTCAGAAAAGAAAACAAAAGTATGACAAATTATGAAACGGAATTGGAAAACAAGTGACACAGCACATTTACTGCAGAGATTATCTATGGTAAAAAATATTTCTGACAATTCAAAAAGAAAATAATGAATTCAGAAGAAAAAAAATATAGATGAAAATCAAATTGTTATAACCAATTTTAGAGTCATAAGCAAACGCATAATAACAGCTTGAAATAAAGGGCTACGCCGAGCGCAGCATGATACGACCGCAGCATGTAGACCACTGAAATTTGAACAAGTGTAAACTAAAATGAATGTGGACACAGTAATTTGCTGGACACAATAAGGACCTTGACACATTAATTAATTGGACACAAACCAGTGAAAATAAAAATTAGCCCTTTTAATCCCTTATTACTAGGATATTGTAAGAGCTAAGATATTCTGTTGACTACCATCAAAAGAAATCCAAAGAAAAAACTCAGGATGAAATCCAATGAAAAATAAAGATTTCATATATTTTGAAATATCGCAATTTGGCCCCTTTGACCCACTACAGCTTGGAAACCGAAGAGCAATGCAAAATATACTGCCATATCAGTGAAAGCTTACAATGAGAACAATCTAAAGATAAAAATCCCATCAAAATCTTATAGAAAATAAAGACTTCATATATTTCTAATAATTGTAATTTTGACCCTTTTGACCCCTTTTAGCTCAAAAACGTTAAAAGCTACATCAAATCCATAACATACTTCTGAAAGCTTACATTGAGAGGAATCCAAAGAAAAAAATCCCATCCAAATCTGATGTAAGATAAAGATTTTACATATTTCTAAAAATTGCTATTTTGGCCCCCTTTGACCCCTAATAGCTCAGAAACAGTAAGAGCTGCGCCAAATCCGTTGACATACCACTGAAAGCCTACAATGTGAGGAATCTAAAGAAAAAAATCCCATTGAAATCGGATGAAAAATAAAAATTTTAGGTATTCTGCATGTTTGCAATTTTGCCCCATTGGGCCCCTCATAGCTTGGAAAAGAAACAAGTTATAAAATATTTAATAGTGCAGCGCTAGGTTAATTTTTCATAAGGAATCCAATGCAAAAAACTGCATCAAAATCGGACTAATAATAAAAAATTAAATTTTTTGAAATTTGCCCCTTTTGGGCCCCATTTATCTCGTGAACGGTAGATGCCACGTGAAATTCGTTACACACTACTGATTGGAAATTTCCTCAGGAGGACACTGAAAGAAACCCCATCAAAATCCGAAAAATAATAAAGATTCTACAGTCAAATATATGAAAACATCAAATTTAACCCTTTTTGGTCCTTTTTTTATAAACGGGTGGGGCCACAATGACCAGAACTAAGCAAAGCCTTCCTTTCGTGCCAAGGAACATTGTGTTAAAATTTCATAAGGATTGGTCAATTGAAACTAAAGTTATAGACCAAAAACAAAAGTGTCTACAGACAACGACGACAACGACAACGACAACGACGACGACAACGACAACGACGACGACGACGACAGCACCATACCATTAAACGACCGCAAACATTTTTGCGGTCGTATGAAAATAGTTACAGCCCCTTGTATTCATAATTAAATAAGAAAATTTTCAGAGTTTTCAACACAACCAAAAAAGTATTGCCAATGCAGTGACGGAATGACAATTTATCTAAAAACTAAATTTTCGGAATTTTCAATCTGTTTTCATGCATAATTAGGTTTATATTAATTTGTGAATATTGAATTACTAAATTCAGAATATGGGATTGCAAGCGGTAATTAGTATTGTATTTTATTATACTCTTCTGTGGTTTTCATGTATTGTTTTTTAAATGCTTAGAAAGAAGTAGCCAAAAGATAAAGTTTTAAAACAAATTTAACCATTTTTTGTGTAAAATTTCACAGATATACTCTAAACTTCATCCATTATCTAAAGTAGTCTGTGTAATAAATCGGTTGACGTCATATATTCTTTCGGACAATTTGGTCAATGTGCTGTGTCAAAATGCACTTGTTAAATACAAAAAATATGCAATGTGCATGTAGGACTTGATTAATAATATATTGTTTTGACAACCATTTATAGATATACTGTGTTGTCATTCCCAAATATCACAATCTGATAGAGTGCATGGTCATGTACAGCTTCATCATTTTAAAAGTGCAAATCTGGAATGCAGCCTCGGATTTACATGTTCACAAATATCCACGAATATTTTATCAATTCAATCATGATTATATACGCTTCGTGTTACGCTAAACGCGATATGACAAACAGAAAAACGAATAAACAAAATGAGTTGGAAAACAATCTGCTTTGTTGCTGCTTGCATCTCTCTGGATCGTAGAAGGTATGTCTCAGTGGGGAATGAGCGGGAAACGGGGTTGGCCTTTTTAAATAAGCGGGAAGGGGAATCGTGGCAAAAAGTGCATGTGAAAACAGGAAATGATACCGAGCGTGAAGCGGGAAACACTGAATAAATAGGCTGTGAAACGGGAAAGTGTGGCCTCTTTAAGAGTCTTCGTAAATTTTTTACCGTCTCGGGAAACGGGAAAGTACAGAAAATTGACGGGATTTCGGGAAAGTGACCCCCACTGAGACTCCCTAGAAGATGAACATCTAGATGAAGAACCGTAATAGAGCGTTGCTCCATTGCTTGGGTTTACCCTGTACTTATAGAGACTTTGACTCACGTGCATTTACTCCATTTCCTTTCATTGTTTATCTATCAGATCAGTTCTTAGAAATTATACAGCTCATTGAAATTATTGCAGTTGGAGTGAACATATGTGTTATGGTCTCATGTTCATTTACTTCATATCCTTTCATAAAATAATACAAATACTGAACAAAAGGAACTTTTGAAATTGAAAAACACTGAAGGCGTGCTTTCAAACAATACCAATATATAGAGGCATACCTACTTTATCCTTAAGAAGCTGATATTTTTTACGATATTTCTATCCCGTCGATATTATTCATCAGGTTCACAACGGCTCGTGTTTGAGTCATTTCTATTTGTTTCTTAAACTTCATAGGTTGGCAAACTTGCGTGTCAACTATGCTTTTGTTTGCCTTTTATTTTATTATTTTTTATCTTAAAATGATCAAAGTAATACAAATAGGCTTGGAAATATTTCAATTGCATTTCTTCCCTCAAAACAAGTTTTTACCTTCTAGCCGGCTTATCTTTGAAGAATAGTTATTAACTGGTGTTACTCATAATAAGCAATGAAGAGATATAGAGTAAATGCAAAGGAGAAAAAAACTCTACAAATACATGGTTAAAAGCAATGTTTCATGTATTTGCCATTCCTAAAGAGCCTTTACTTGGACGTTGAATTTCATCGTTTGTTTTAGTTAAGGCTCAAATGCATACCTTGATTCAAAATTAATTGTAACAAAACAGCGTCAGTAGAATACCGAAGGAACAAAGCACAAGATTACACAAACCAAAGTCCAGAGACAAGGCAAAAGCCAGAACACCAGACGATGGAAGACCAAATACACTACAAGCCCCCAAAACACACGAACACCACATATACAACACAAAAAACCAAAGCACCAACAGTGTGAACTCTCAAAAAACAGAGTGACATCAGGTGCCCCGGAAAGGTAAGCATGTCCTGCTCTGTATACAGCAACCGTCACACTGTCAGTGGGTCAATCCTAGGTATAAGTCAAAACCGGTAAAGTCAAATCCGGAAAGACGTTAATCTAGCTGAAAATGTCAGTTTTCATTTGTGACATTTCATATCTATCTATGATATATAGATAGACGTGGTGACGGCCATAGAATTTTTGAAGGGACGAAAGTAACAACGGCTGAACATATCCCTCATTCAGCAGTTTTTTGTGACAGGGCTAGTGCTCTTTCAAACAACGGCAGTAGAATACCGAAGGAACAAAGTCACTGTAATAACCAATTATTTGTGAAATATACACTCCATATAATGGGGAGGTAGGTATATTGCTGCAGAGAAAGGGAAAGTTCACATTTGGAAAGTTAAAATCATCACGTTTGTCATATAATCTAGATTTCAGACGTTTTTCCATGTTCGTCAATGTATAACAAAAGGTCAAGGTATGAAGCAGAATTGGGTGTATTGGTATTAACAAAAATTATCGGATATTTCGTATCGATCATGTTCCTTGACGTTTTACACTTCTTTTGCCCCCCCCCCCCCTTTTCCAGTAACAGTACGTTTTTGTCATGGCATTTTACAGCAATATCTTGTTATTGTGAAGGATTAGCTCATAGTTAAAGTTTCCAAGTACTCTAATATAGCAGATAGTTTGACACGTGATTTTAAGTGCAGATGATCGTTGGTTCTGACAGAAACATATTTTCGACTAATTATTCAAACGTATAATAGATTTGATACTTTTTATGAACATGTGTTTTACCAAATCGTTAACAATAACATATGGTATACAAATACTTCAGCAGAAAATGTACGGGTTTCGAATCCCAACTTCCGCTGCAAAAAATCCAAAGTCTCGCATATAACGTTACGTGATTCTTCACAAGTTGTCATCCTGTTTCAACAAACATTGCTGTATGTTTTCTTTTCTATAAAACATACAATTTCTCGCGCGTTTCATTACATTGCAGGGATCTTCGTATTAACATGAAGTTTTAACAGATTTTACCAAACGTCTTTGAATTCCGGAAGACAAACTTTTGTAATCCCGAGCTGAATATTTCAAAGGAAATATGAGCGCAATGCTGACGAATAGCTCGCGCGTTTGTTATTGTAACAACCTGGTGTGTTTTCCCTCCAAAGTCAAAATAACAAAATTCTATGTTGAAAATATATAGCATAATATGTTGTAGTTTATTTGCCAAACTTTCCAGTAGTTTGAATAAAAACTGTAGCAAAATAAAACATATTTATGATGCCAATGATCGTTTTATCAATGTATATATCATTAGGTGTTAAAATACTTATAAAACAAAACGAAATGTTGTCGTGTAATGAATTTTGTTTTTCTATCAGAATAAAATATTTTAGTATTTGTATTCTGTGTAATTTTTTTTCATGGTTGCTCTTTTTCATGTACAATGATACTTTCAAATATTTAATTATATGAGACGTTCTAAGTCTTTTCAAAACATTAACAAAGCAACGTTAACACACATAACAAATTTAACTTTTTTATAAACATTTAAAAGAAGTCTTTTTTTAAATAATGGGCATCCTTCCCGATTCGAAATCCACTTCGTTATTTTGTATTTGCAGAACGAGAAGACGACATGGGGTACTTTTATAAGAACGAGTTTTTTTAGGTTTATGGTTTTACTGCATTTTTTTTATTATTTTTTTTTTTATTGGCGTGGCGTTTGTTTTAGTCCCATTTATTCAGTTTTTTTTTTTGTTATTTGAACTTTCTCTTTTTTTGTTGCGCATTTTTCACCGTATAACCCATTCTTTATATGATTAGCTTTATCGATTCGTCGGAATGATCTTTTATATGCACTGAAGATTTGTTTGCCGGAATTCTTATTGTACTCAATATACTGTAGATTCATTCCTCGGAATTACATTTGTTTTCTGTAGCTTCGTTTGTCTGCATTTTGTTTTCAATAAACTAGATTCGTTTGTCGGAATTCCGGCTGTGTTCTACATGCTATAGATACGTTTGTCGAAATTCTAATTGTGTTCTATATATTGTAGATTCAGTTGTTGGAATTCCGGCTGGGATCTATATGCTGTAGATTTGTTTGTCGAAATTCTAATTGTGTTCTATATATTGTAGATTCAGTGGTTGGAATTCCGGCTGGGATCTATATGCTGTAGATTTGTGTGTCGAAATTCTAATTGTGTTCTATGTATTGTAGATTCAGTTGTTGGAATTCCGGCTGGGATCTATATGCTGTAGATTTGTTTGTCGAAATTCTAATTGTGTTCTTTATATTGTAGATTCATTTGTTGGAATTCCGGCTGGGATCTATATTATGCTGTAGATTTATTTGTCGAAATTCTAATCATGTTCTTTCTACTGTTAATTCAATTATCAACAAATAAAAGGCTATGGAGTAATGCATATGGGGCAAAATCCCTATAAATACACAGTAAGATTGAGCAATATCTGTTGTAGAATCTTTTGTCGGAATTTGCTTGTGTTTTTTTATACTGTAGATTCGTCGGAATTCCGTTTGTGTTCAATATAAGTGTATTCATTTATTTGTCGGAATTCCGTTTGTGTTCAATAATTCATTCCTCTGAATTCTAATTGTATTCTGTAGCTTCGTTTGTGCGGCATTTTGATTGTTTTCAATTAACTGTAGATTCGTATGTCGGAATTCCGACTGCTCTATACATATGCTACTGACAGATCCGTTTGTCGAAGTTCTAATTGTGTTATATATATTGCAGATTCCTTTGTTGGGTTCTGTAGATTTTCAGTTTTGTCGAAATTCTAATTTAGTTCTATTTACTATTGTCCGAATTCCGATAGTGTTCTGTATGTTGCATATTCGTATGTCGGAATTAGATTGTGTTCTATATACTGTAGATTCGTCGGAATTCGCCGGGTTTTGTTCAAATAACTAAAATAACGATTCGTTCAATATACTGTAAATTTGTTTGTCGGAATTCCGTTTGTGTTCAATATACTGTAAATTTGTTTGCCCGAATTCCAATTATGTTCAGAATACTGAAAAAGCTATGGATTAACAGTGTGCTACAGATTCGATTGTCGAAATTCTAATTCTGTTCTATATATTGTAGATTCAATTGTTAGAATTCCGACAGGGTACTATATGCTGTAGACTGGGTTGTCGAAATTCTAATTACTTTCAATTCAACTTTCCGAATTCTGATAGTGCTCTATATGTTGTAGATTTGCTTACCGGAATCTGTTTATGAAAAGATTCGTCGTAACTCCGCTTGTGTTCAATATAAGTTGTAAATTTGATTTTGAGAATTCTGTTTGTGTCAATAAAGTGTAGATTTTTGTCGGAATTCCGATGTATTTTGTTTATATACTGTAGATAAATTTATCTGATTTACGATTCTATTCTAAATTCGGTTGTCGGAAAACCGTAGATTCCGATATTGTGTTCTATATTCTGTAGATTCCGATTGTATTCTGTACAATGACGATTTATTTTGCCAGAATTCCGCTTATGATCTATATATATACTATCGATTCGTTTGTCTGCATTCTGCGTTTTCCAAAATGTTATTATGTTCTATGTACTATAGGTATCGATTAAAAATTTATGCGTTTATATTTTTATTTAATTTGTATTCATTAATTGATTTAATATTTCATTTTGATATTTTCATACTTATTTTTTAAATTGTAAAGAAATAATTTTCTGAATTTACAGTATTCGGTTGTCTGAAAACCACGATGAGATGTTCCTGCTAATCTCCAAACAGTGGTTTTCTTTCGGTGAAAAATAACCTCTCTGTAACTTATGAACCGAGCGCAATATATTCAAACATCAGCATCACCAGAAAGCTTTAAGCACATGTCTTATTTAATTACACGCTAAAACATTTTTGTCTCCGTCAAATTTTTCGGCTCATTACATCTAATAGGTGGATGCTGGAAATCATAAATTGAGTGACTTTACAGACCGTATGGATAGAACAAAATGTCGTACATGTTTGTGTAAATAACGTTAAGTAAACAAAATTCTTTTCTTGCGTTAGTAAAGGTTCACTTCTTATACTAACAGTATTAAATGCATCTTCATATTGAGTGTCATGGTTAATCTACAGAAGAAAATATTCTTCGTCAAATCATTATGAATTTTTACGCCACAAAACGAGTTTTTAAGTATATCAATCCTTGGAAATAATAATTTCACACAGGTTTTGTTTTACATGGAAGTAGATCACACACTAGGATTTTTTTCGTCTGTCGCCAAGATTTTGTTTTTTAGCCTGGGCAAAATAAAAAATTCTAACTTAATCTCAAAAACTCAAAGGCGCGCGATAATTAGTAGAATTGTATAATCAATGAAGATGAACGAACACGGCTTTAGGGTTAGAAAAACACTGACGTATCAAGAAGTTGAGTATAATGGAATCCCCCTTTTAGACAAAAATTGATAAAATGACAACATTCGCCTTGAATCTCTTTTTCTTTAAACCAATTGAAAGGGGGTTTATTGAAACTCCCAATTTTTCCAAGGTTGAACCCGCTTGTAAAAGTTTCTTGTGTATCCTAATTTTTAGCAAGTAGAGTAGGAAATTGTCTATCAGCTGAAGTACGAACACTCTTCGTTTTTTTCTGACAGTTACGATTTCAGTGAGTGTAACTGCTACAATATTTCAAACATTATTGAAGATGATATGAGCCCGACGCTTTGAATGTTGAGCAAAATTTTCGAGATCCTCTGCTGTTATCCATTCAAATACACTGACTATATATGCTGTTTCGCATTAACTAAATCGGAACTAAATAAGTGAATGCAAAATATTTGAACTTGTAGTATTGCGCGAGAAGTTAAAGAGTAAACCTTTAATTCTTAAGAGTACATTGGTCAAATATTTGGTCCCATATTTTTTTATCTGCTCACAGGCTTATAAGATAATTTTTCAAAGCCTTAAATTTAGCAATTTAGAGATCCATATTAATGCAGCCCCTCCCTTAATGGAAATCTTTTCGTTGCTGTTTCAAATAAATACCTAATGGAGATCGAGACTTGTCTACATTGTTTAGATACATACGGCTTTAAATAACAGAAAACCAGAGACGTCACCAGCAGACGGTTGACTTGCTTTTACCGTGACCAAGTTGATATATATATATATATTTTTTTCTCCAAAATAATTCCTCTTTCATAAAATAATTCAATATAATTTCACAAAAAAATATTGAATAATTGTAAAACATCGAGTTAAATATCTTAAGTTAAAAATGGATCGTGTATATAAGACATACTTTTGTGTTTTTAATCGTTCAAACGTTTCCCTAATCACACTCAGTATCATTTCACTTTCTATCAGCAAAGAATTTGACCAATTGAATATAAAGCAATCCTAAATGGTGGCTCTGGCTTATGTAACGAGAAAGTAGGTCTTCGGCATGCCAATTCTACCTTTCTTTATCCCATTGCATTGTCCGTATACTACAACAAAGATGACGAGTTGATAAATAAAAAAAATATAATAAAAAGCAACAAAATTTGTGATTATTGATCAATTACATTCTTATACACCTGGCACTTGGATCGGTTTTCAGGGGCTTTGGTTACAGAGCTGCCGGGCGCGTCCCCAGTTGGTGGATAGGGAAATGTCCTGTCTATGCGGGGCTGACCTCGAGCCAATGTAGCCAAACTGTGTGGAGAAACGCCACGCTCCATGCAGTATAAAAACCCTTGTATATTTCTTTAAAGAGAGCAGACGCACTAGGCTAAATTTCCTGTCCCTACCAATTTCTCCCTTTTTCCAGTCGTTGCCCCAGTTATCCCTTCAACCTTTGTTTCTTTCTTCTTTTACTTACAATTTTTTGAATTGATTAACTTGCCCTCGTCCTGATATAGCTGAAATATTGCTCACTGGACATAAAACTCTAACTAATCAATTAATCATTCTTATACATTTAACATGCTTATCAAAACGTCATAATGCGTGTGTGCCGAAAAGGGTTGTGCGTTTGACATTCTATATCATTTTACGGAAAATTTGTATCTTAAGATATGGTTTAGTTTAACGGCATCGTCAGCATCATTATTAATTTAAAAGACTATCCTTTTATTTTGTTGATTATTATTTTCACTAATTAAATTCGTTAAAGATTTTGTAGCATTTATTAGCTTTTGTACGAAAACATTTAAAGATAAGGGTGGTCCATCATCCTTTCCATGTTGATGAAATGTAGCATGTTTGTATGAATACAAATGTTTGTAATCTTTGGTAAATGTTTAAATACAAACATTAGCCAATATAATCATATAGTGTTACTATAGATAAAGATGTAAAAGGTCCCTACAGAAAACAAAAAATACGGAACCCATTATCTATGACGCGTGGTTTTGAAATTCGAGTCCCTGTTTGTTCTTCTAGTTAGTAGTGATGTCAAAATGATTTTGATCTGAAACATGTATTGGCGATGGTCTGTGAAGGTAATTTGTGCTAATGAACTATATGCTAAGTATTGATAACAAAAGAGTTATGATTGATAACCTAGTGAAGTGAAGATGACTTGTCAGTTATGCAACACTGTCTTTTATTTCCTATGATAATTACATTTCATTAGTATTTGGACGATATTTAAGCATTATTATTGATCTTTTGATATAGTTGTCTTATCAAATACTGAAAAAAAAACAAAACAAAAAAGAAAAACTCTATTCTGTAAATGTCCAGAATATCACCTCTTCATACACGTTTACATTTTAAATGTATAAAACATCGGCAGTAGAATACCGAAGGAACAAGCGAATTGATGATCAAATCTGTAAGACACGGATGCCCCGCCAAAACATTTATCGCCAAGGATAACCTCATATTAAAATGTCGGTAAAAGCCACTAAACTGTCATTAATTTTGGCAGTATTCATCATTTATTAATTAATTAATCAAGACAATTAATTTGATCAAATAGCATTGTTCTATAATGTGTAGTTGTTGAGAAATGGACTTAAGCTCAAAACTTAACCAACGTCACTGAAGCGTAAAATGTAGGTCAAAGCCTCCTTATTATCAATGATTTGGGTAGTATTCATCAAGGCAATTAATTTGATGAAATATCAATGTCCTATAATGTGTAGTTGTTGAGAAATGGACTTAAACGCAAAACTTAACCAAAGTCACTGAAGCGTAAAATGTAGGTCAAAGCCACCTTATTGTCAATGATTTGGGTAGTACTCATCAATGCAATTAATTTGTTGAAATATCCTTGTCCTATAATGTATAGTTGTGAAGAAATTGACTTAAACGCAAAACTTAACCAAAGTCACTGAAGCATAAAATGTAGGTCAAAACCACCTTATTGTCAATGATTTGGGTAGTACTCATCAAGGCAATTAATTTGATGAAATATCATTGTCCTATAATATGTAGTTTTTGAGAAATGGACTTTAAAGCAAAACTTAACCAAAGTCACTGAAGCGTAAAATATAGGTCAAAGCCACCTAATTGTCAATGATTTGGGTAGTACTCATCAAGGCAATTAATTTAATGAAATATCATTGTCCTATAATGTGAAGTTGTTTAGAAATGGACTTAAACATAAAACTGAACCAGAGTCACTCAAGAATGAAATATAGGTCAAAGAGTCAAACTACCTAGTGAACTATAAAGTACTATCAAAGATCTACCTACTGACCTATTATCATTGTTCTACCTCTTACAGTTTCTGCGAAATGGACCTTAACGCAAAATTTAACCGGACGTACAGACATACGGAAGGACGGACAAGGGTAACACTATATGCCCCTTCCACATTCATGGGCGGGGCATAAAACCCGAAGTCTAAAGACATGGCAAAAATGGCAACAGAGAAAAATAAAGACACAACAAGGACGTGAGACAGCCACAATGCACGGAAATAAAAAGACGAAATAAGGAACTAAGGGACTCATAGTGTGAACTCCCATGAAAACCAGGAGTGACATCATGTGCTCCGGAAGGGTAAGCATGCCCTGCTCCACTAGTGGCGCCCGTCAAACTATCAGTGAGTCAATCCGGAGATGAGTCTAAACTTGTTATGTCAAATCCGTGAAGACGTAAAATCTAGCTAAAAATGTCCGTTTTCATTTGGGACACAGACACGTCATATCTGTCAATGATGTTATGGTGGCGGCCATAGAAATTCTGAAGGCATGAAACTATCAAAGGCTGAACAAATCCCTGGCTAAGAAGCTTTTTGGACAGTGTTTTTGCTTTTTTCAAAAATTCACTGTATAAACTACATGCTCGACAGTAATCAACTGTGTAATGTAAACCCGTAGGTATATTGCTGTTTAGAAAGGGAAAGTACACAATTGGGAAGTTAAAGTAGTCACGTTTGTCATATAGCTTAGATTTCAAACGTCCATCTTCCAGGGTGTATATCAAAAGATCTAAGTACGAAGCTGAAGTAGGTGTATCAGTAGTCTCTTTAATTTCAAGCTCATTTGGATAGATCTGGTGCGAATTTTCCTTGAATTTTGAATTTTTAAGAGAAGGTACATCGTCTATGTAGCCAAAGCTGAAATTAAAGGACTGAGCTAAATGCTTTTTTTCTGTGTTAGCCTTTGTATAAAGTGAGTCAGAGACCCATAAAATATAAGAAGTAACAAAATAGCATGTTACCTGTAAATGCAGTGCGGTGCATTATTCTTTTCCTCGCTGATAATACTTAGAATTCAGAAAATCTAAAGTATAGCGTTCTCTGCGCTTCTTTCCGTGTTTTTCGATCATGTTTTTCTTATCGCTTCGTCTCTGTATGACAAAGTACTGACTGTATATGGATATTTTGACAATTAATATATCTTCAGTGAAGATCAAATCAAAACATTTTGAAGATCAAAACCCCAAACTTTGTAAAAATCTGATAGTCATAGAAAAAATAAGCAAAAAATTCTGAATAGATAAAGTCAGAGCTATGCTCTAAAAAGATACTCTTTACTTTTTTTTCAAAATTTAGATAATGCAAGTTTTCAAATAAAATCGATAATAGTAATGACTACTTTGTGAATTCCCTCGGGGACTAACAAACACTCTACTAAAAGTGGCATTGGCTCAATAAATAACAAAGGAAATTTAGTTTCTGCATGTGGCCACCTCGACAACTTCTGTCGCTTCTCAAAACCGCATTATGTGAAACACCATAAATCAAAAATTTGCATAATCTTACAGGACACAAATAAGCCAAAAGATTTTAATAAAAAGCAAATATAAGCTCTAAAAGGACAGATTAATTACATGAGGGAGATACTCCTTATTCAAAAGCAAAATTTTCTAAAATTTAGATAATGCAAGTTTCCAAATAAATTGGTTTTCGTGTCAGTACCAAACTACCGACTATTGGCTTTGTACATTAGAACTAACATCCCATTAGCAGAGGCATCGGCTCAGTGATTGATGTGCAAATAAAACAAATACTTAGAAAATCAAACTGACTGTCTAACAAAGGAAGTGAATCTCTACATGTTAGATCTTAATATTGAATTCAAATGAGAAATTATCTTTCATAGATATTGGCGTATTTACATAAATATGTTATATTTTTTCATCTTTCTTTTAAAATTTTTGACTGATTCTACGCAAATTGTATATTGTATGAGAAAAGGGAAAATGAATTGATCTCATCTCCCCAAGTCAGGTATTTCGAGTGCACGTATGTTCCCTCAAGCGAACGTATGCGGACTCGGAATGTGTAGGATAAAAGTGAACAACATCGAGGCATCCCTATTATCCATTCAAATGAGTAAATCATCATGAGTGACTTCGGTGATTTCGAGATCTACTCTAGCTCGGAAGAAACTGCATGCTCGTTGTAAAATTTATGTAATTAAGTAGAAACAACACATAACATCACAAAGTAAAAAGAAGAGTTATCAAGTATCAAAACATTACATTTAATTAAGCCTTTCTATGTTATTTAACTGTTCCCATTTATTTGTTTTAAATTATAGCTGCTGAGAGATCAAAGAAATAAGAACGCAATACACAAAGCTTTTGTCAACACCACGCTCTTAAAACATGTAGTAACGCAGTTTTATTTTTATTTCATTGTAAAAACGAATCCGAACAAATTTAAACAAACAAAAAGTATTTTGTAAATAAATACAATTAGAATACATGTAAAACAATAAAACAACAACTTCACACATGCAAACTAAATCCTACATTGTAATCTTCCATTCTAATTCAAATACATCGAACAACATTACCTAAATTAAAGTGATTGGTTTGCATTACCGAGTGAAAAATACATTCCAAAATATCAAACATGAAATAGCAATGATGCTTAAAATCATGTGTCATATATTTCCCATTTTGTAGCAACTGTATCTTTAATATTTTGAAATTTTAAATTAAAAAAAAATGCATGGGGATTTTTATACAACAAGGTTTACTTTTAAATATTCAAGATATTTTCGTATTTTTTCATAGTGTTCATTGTGTCCGTCCGTCCATTCGCCCAATCTTTATATTTGCAACTCTCCCTAAACCAATGGATTTTGATGAAACTTTCAGTGAATTTTTATCACACGATGCCAAAAGAGCACCTCTCAGTTTATATTTTGATCTGATCAATTTTTGGGGTTTCCCATAGCCATACATGGACTTAGATATGCATAATCATTTGGAAAGAAGGGAGATGGGGTACTGGTATGCAATGTGAAACTCCTCCTAAGCCAATGAATGGAATTGGATGAAAATTTCAGAGAATCTTTATCTCATGATGCCGTAATGATCCTCCGATTTTAGATTTTTATTTGATCATAATTGAGGTTTTCCACAGTTATACATAGTCTTATCCATGAATTGACCCTAAGGGGGCACTGGTTCACAATCTGCAACTCCTCCTGATCCAATGAATTGAAATTGATGAAACCTACAGAGAATCTGTATATCATGATGCTATAGTGCACCTTCTAGTCAATTTTTGGTGTTTCCAATAGCCATACATGAAAGTCTCCATGCAGTATCATTGGTAAGAGGATACTGGTATGCAATCCGCAACTCCTCCTAGACCAAAGAATAAAATTGCATGAAACTTTCAGAGAATATTTATCACATAATGCCATAGTGCATCTCCTACTTTATATATTGATCTGACCAATGGGGGTGAGGGGTGGTAACAGATATACTATTCGCATATCCTCCTAAATCAATGAATAGAATTTGATGAAACTTTCGGTGAATCTCAATAACATGGTGCTATTGTGAACCTCCTATTTTACATTTTGATTTAACCAATTTTTGGGGTTTCCAATGACCATGCAGCTGATTAGCCACTCATTGTCATTAGGAGGGTACAGGAAACTTTCAGAGTATCTTTATATTTTGTTGTTACCAAGTTTTGAGAATTCCTTTACTAATTATATATGTATATTTTTTTCAAGAAACTCTTCAGTGCAGATCAGATAAAAACATTTGAAAATCCATAAATCGAAAATAAACTTACATTGATAATAAAAAAATTGGAGTAAATGCACATGAGAAAAAGTTTCTATAAATGCATGGTAGAACCAAGCAATGGAACAAAACTTTAATTGTTGTTCTTCATCTTGAAGTCATCACGAGGACTTCAAAACTAAGCTTTTCTCAGACCTCATAGTAAGTTCAACACGACCCCTGGAACCGGTTTGGGTGGAGCAATTGCATATACATTTTTTCCGTAAATGGACGTTTTCCGTGTAAGACAGCCCATAGAAGACGGGGTCGCGTGAAGCTGTCTTACAATGGTAATTTTCCAATCCGACGTTGCGATTTGTTCGACGTCACAATTGTTACCACAATAAACTCCATGGATGATTTGACATCACAATTGAGAATTCCACCAGAAATGGCAAGGATTTACTTTCTTTCGGGTTGGTTGTTGTATTTTACGGAAGAAATAGGTTCTTATATTCGACCATAATTAAAGATCGGGATATCATCCACTCGTGTGAAAAATTCTACGTCTTTTACCCTCGTTTCCCTCGGGAAAAGAAGGAATTTCTCACACTCGTGGAAGATATTCCTCATCTTCAATATGGTCTCGTATAAGAACTATTAGTCTTACATACATTATACTTGCAAAGCTTTGTATAGTTGACTTTATGAGTTTTAGATAAGTTGGTCAAAATATATGATACACATTTATTTTTACAGAGAATAGGGTCTGTAAGTCTCGTCATGTGACACCGACAAATCACGATTAAATTGCAATTTGAAATCGTTTCCCGTCAAAACATGACGTCGCAGCATTATGACGTCCAAATTTTTTGCTTGAAACGTCATACGTTTTTTTTAAAAATCAACTTCCGGGTACAATTCACGTACCCGGAAGTTCCAAAATTGAACGAGACTTACAGACCCTATTAACTGAAAAGACAGATTAATTCATGCAAATGTAGTCTGGGGAGTAAACTATTTGATTTCCGAGGGAGGTCTTGGGCGATTTAGCCTAGAAAAATTATTTATTTTCATGAAATCTTGAACAAATTATTTATTTTCACCAAATGTCACATCAAATTATTTATTAGCATTTGCAACAAAAATTATTCTTCAAATCAAAACTAAATTATTTATTTTCATGACAAGTAGGATAAGAATATTTATTTTCACTGGCACTAAGATTAAATTTTTTATAAACAAAATCGCCCAAGCCTCCCCCTGAAAGTCAAATGGTCCTCTCCTAACCATTTCTTCCAAAAATTAGGACACAATAAGCTAGTGGACAGATACCACAGATAAAGAAGCACAGAACAATTATAAAGTCGATTATTAGAAAACTTAGCATTTTAAAATAGTGAGATGTTGGAACTATGAACAGATGGCCAAAATAGCATTTTGAAATTACAAAAAATATAAAATGCCAAAATTCGAAAGGATGATAGTGTATCCATATGAGATATTCTCTCAAGAACAAGTATACCATAACTGAAATATATTGAGCATACATCTCTGCCATGGGGAATCTATTTACGGACTTCACAATGCAGGACAGACAAAGTCTACGGACTTCACAATGCAGGGCAGACAAAGTCTACGGACTTCACAATTTAGGACAAAGTCCAGTCTTAAATGAACAATGAAAGGATATGGAGTAAATGATGTTGAATATTTTTCATTAGACTGTCATATATTGCAAAGGTCAACCAAGTGGCAAAACTTTCACTTAATCGAAGTCAAGATTTACAACCCACGCCTACATACTATTACGTTAAAAAGACTACATAGTGAATACATTTCAAACAAAAAAGGTTACAATTGTATACAACATGTCTTTCTAACGACCGCAGATCCGTTTCAGAACGTAAGCTTTGGGTGTAAACTTTGACTTCTGTTCAGTAAAACTTTTGCCACTTGGTTGACCGTAGCAATAAGACAGTTTGGTTGTCGACGCCCATCAAAGCTTTTTGCTCGGGTAAACCATTGCGTGACCAGTTTGTTGGCAGCAACCTAAAATCTGAAATAAAACTTACACATACAGGGACACTAATGTGAATAAGCAATTCATATGTGTTGCTATTCCACACACTCTCATAACATACGAAATCCGAGCAACATTTTTATTATACAAAATGAAAATCTAGTGTAGGTTATCAAATGTGGGCAGTGTGTGGGGAAACATTCTATAGTCTTCGAGAATCAACTCTGCGTCATAAAACGGATTCCTCAGTTGGCAACCATTTTAGGAAAGGTTTGGTCAAAGTATACGGATGTCAATGAAAAAAGACGAGCTTTGAAACCGAGGATTATTTAGACTGGTTACTTTAAAACCTAGGGTCTTAATGTTATTTCATGACTAAAACACTAGTTGGGACCCTCCTAGATTTTAGGCACTGGTCAAATAGGAGTATTTAACTATTAAAAAGGGGTATTTAACGAGTAAAGAATACTGACAATTTTTTTGCTTAACTCTATATTCCATGACCTTTACGAAAGACAAATCAGTCAAACATTTGCTACCGTATTTTAATCTTTTCTTTCTAGGTCATACAATATTCGGGGATCATGAGTAAACTTAAACACCATCATACTAATACCATCTGTTTATAGTGTCCATATATCACTATTTTATAATGCCAATTTTTCTAACAATCGACTTGATGAGCGCCTTGTGTTTTCCGATATGTTGTATCTATCCACTAGCTTTTGTTGGGCGACGGATGACGGTGATTGTAAGTGCGTTTTGCCAGTTAATTTTATGCTTGTTGACATGCCCTTATCCATGGGCTAAATAAGACAAGAATATAAAGTTCAACAATTGGCAATGAATTCCGCTTTGAATTTACCACGAGTATGAGCAAAGCTCATTGTTGAAATCGTCATGATTACTTCAAGATGAAGAACAACAATAAAAGCATTGTTCCATTATTTACATGTGTAGTTTTAACATATATTTGTAGGGACTTTGTGTATTTACTCCACATCTTTTTATTGTTAATGAATAATACTGCAAAGGTTGATATCATTTGACATAGTAGCCTCATTACATTTTTGTTTTAATTTTGTGTTGATATTCCTTACTATTGTTAATTAATGCCAAGAAGGACAATCTACTGACCAATAAATAATCAAGTACATATATTTACCGGTTATTACAGGTTTTATTTATGAAAAAAAGAGAAAAAAAACTAGATTTGCAATTGCAAGCAATAGCTGATGTCGCCCCTGACAGCCAATTCGATGATTCCAGCTTGTTCGCAGCATCAAAATCTACCTAGATATCAAATTTCGTTGAAATCGGACAAGGTTGAAATTTTTTTACGTATTTCGGCGGCCATTTTGAAAAGGCGACCATGTTGAAAAAAAATTTCCGTGCATACCGTCCTCCAGATAGTGATCCAACTTTGTACCAAATATGAATGAATTCCATTGAAGCATGATTGAGAAAATTTCAATTTTTCTTAAAATTGGACGAATTTCGAATTTTTCGTATTTTGGTAGCCATCTTGAAAATGGCAGCCACTTTGAAAAAAAGTTTACTTGCATGCACCCCTGCAGATAGTGTTCCAACTTTGTACCAAGTATGAATTATTTCTGTCCAGGCATCATTGTGATATAAGCCGGACAAAAAGAGGTGGAAGAAAGAAAGAAAGCGTAAAAATTTATTACTGTATCAGGATGCTGATACAAAAGTCTCCCAAACGAACTCCCAAATCAGAAATCCGGGCTAAAAATCACTTCCACACATCGTAGGCAACCTGTCCGTTAAGCTTCATTCAATTCTGAACACTTTCAATTTTCCCGCCTTTTTTCCCAACGCCATTTTGAAGTCTTGGAGACCAGAAACCAATTCCTCATGTCTTAAACAACCTTCCTATAAATTTTCATCCATTTCCGAGCACTTTGATTTTCCCGCCTTTTTTGCCGTTTCCATGGCAACCGGTGCCATTTTGAAAATTCTAAGACCCCATTGCATCTTTTGGGATAAGGGTCTATCATCATATGAAGTTTGGTCAAGATCCGACTTTTAGTCTTTGAGAAAATGGTCGGACAACTTTTTGGCGGAAAGAGAAGAAGAAGAACAAGAAAAAAAAATTATAACTGTATCAGGATGCTGATACAAAAGTCTCCCAAACGAACTCCCAAATCAGAAATCCCGGCCACAAATCACTTCCACACATTGTAGGCAACCTGTCTGTAGAGTTTCATTCAACTCTGAGCACTTTCAATTTTCCCGCTTTTTTGTCATTTCCATGGCAACCGGTACCATATGGAAGTCTTGGACACTGGAAACCTTTTCCCCATGTCCTTAGCAACCTTCCTGTAAATTTTCATCCAATTCTGAGCACTTTGATTTTCCCGCCCTTTTTGCCGTTTCCATGGCAACCGGTGCCATATGGAAGTCTTGGACACTGGAAACCTCTCCCAATGTCGTAAGCAACCTTCCTATAAATTTTCATCCAATTCTGAGCACTTTGATTTTCCCCCCTTTTTTGCCATTTCCATAGCAACCGGTACCATATGGAAGTCTTGGACACCGGAAACCTTTTCCCCATGTCCTAAGCAACCTTCCTATTAATTTTCATCCAATTCTGAGCACTTTGATTTTCCCGCTTTTTTTGCCGTTTCCATGGCAACCGGCGCCATTTCAAAAATTCCAACACCCCATTGCACCTTTTGGGATTATAGTCTATCATCCTGTGAAGTTTGATGAAGATCCGACTATTAGTCTCTGAGAAAATGCCCGGACAAAAATTTGGCGGAAAGAGAAGAAGAAGAACAAAAATAATAAGAATTGAGTAAAAACAATAAGTCTCCCCAAACTTCGTTTGGGAGACTTAACTAGATTTGCAATTGCAAGCAATAGCCGATGTCACCCCAGACTCCCCATTCGATGACTCCATCTTAATCGCATCCCCAAAATCTACCTAGAAATCCATTTTCGTTGAAATCCGACAAAGTTAAAATTTTGACGTATTTCGGCCGACATCTTGGAAATGGCGGCCATTTTGAAAATAATTTTCAGGGAGTGTACAACTCCTTAAGGTGATCTTACTTCCTGCCAAGTTTCATTTGATTACATCAAGCCGTCTCAAAATGACGGCGCGGACAAAATTATTGGAAGAAAAAGAATAATAATAACTAGATTTGCAATTGCAAGCAATAGCTGATGTCGCCCCTGGCAGCCAATTCGATGATTCCATCTTGTTCGCAGCGTCAAAATCTACCTAGAAATCAATTTTCGTTGAAATCGGACAAAGTTGAAATTTTGACGCATTTTTGGCGGCCATCTTGGAAATGGCGGCCATTTTGAAATTTTTTTTGCATAAATTTCTTCGTCTCATTTTATTGAACATCTTTGCAAAATATGAAGAAATTCTGCAAAGCAGTTCCAGAGGTATTGAATCCTCGGTTTTTTAACGTAAAATGGTGGCCATCTTGGAAAAATTTTTCACCGTCATGCATAACTTCACATGGTGTTCCAACTTTGTGCCAAGTATCAAGTGATTTGGTTCAGGCATCTCTGAGTAAAGCTCTGGACAAAATTATTGGAAGTAAAATAATAAAGAAACCGGAATAATAATAATAACAAAGAAACGGAACAATAACAATATGTCTCCCCGATATTCGTCTGGGGCGACATAATAATAATAATCAGAAGAAAGGTAGAATAACAACATGTCACCCCGACTACGTCTGGGGTGACATAAAAAATAAGAAATAACTTAATACCGAAGTATTGAGTAAAAACAATAAGTCTCCCCAAACTTCGTTTGGGAGACTTAATAATAATAACAAAGAAACGGACCAAAAACAATATGTCGTCCCGACTACGTCTGGGGCGACATAACAAGTGATCAAGATGGTGTTCATTGAGCGAACCTTAATTTAAGGATTAGTCCAGTTTATCTCCCTTTGCATCGGTACTCGTTTACAATTTACTGTTGTACCCAAATGAACTCAACATTAAAGATGCCACTGTAACACAATCATCTTATCGTATGTGGACTTGTAACTTTATATTGATAAATCTGGAACTCTACAATCTACATTTCACAACTCATTGGCTGCTGTAGTGCTTGTAGTTTATACATTAAATTTGCCAATAGAGCGAAATTGCTTTCTCTAAAGGTAATTTTCAAACACTGTTGCAATTGTCATTAAAGAAGTTTTATGGTCGTCACCACTATATGACATACCGCTATAATGTTTCTATTTCCAAAATGAGAATAGACATTTTGACCAGAGTTTTTGACCGATTAAATTGAAAAACGAAAACCGAAGCAAAAGTGAGAAAGGGGAAATTCTTAAATATTATTTTTGAATGTTATTTCAGTTTTAATACAGTTGAAACAACATTACATGAGCATAAGCAATAAAAAGTAAGTAAAATGAACAAGAACACCACAACACTAAAGCACTAGCAGTGTGAATCCATTAAAAAACTTGAGTAATCATCAGGTAATTCACAAGGATAAATTTAATTTGCTCCACCCTTGGCACCCGTCACACTAACAATGAAAAGTCCGGTTTTGTCATAGTTGGACTGTCGAACTGAGACACACTGACTATGACGTAACACTTGGAATTTTCATCGGCGGAATAAGAGGTGCTACGCATGGAGCAGATCATGGTTACACTTCCAAAGCAACTGCTGGTGCCTCCTTTTTTTGTTTGTGGGTACATCTTATTTATTGGTTACTATTAGATTAAATTATAAGTTGTAATTATTAAATTATTACTTTATTGTCTCCGGAAGAAGTACATCTATATTGACGTCATTTCAGATATTCAACTCTATAATTTCCGTTGTTTTTCCCTTTGCTTTGGTATTCTTTTGCCAATGTTTGTATTCCTACATTGTATCTGCAATGTACAAACATTTTAACGACAAAAAGTGTCATTAGGACATCAGTATTACAATATATAATCTTTAATTTTCAATTTTACTATTGATAAAACCACACAGTTTACAAGACTTTTCCCGTCTTTCACCCGAAATAATTTGAGGCTAATACTAATATCTAATACAGCTTGAAACTTAAACAGTAAGTAAATACTTGTATAATTATTCATTTGGCTAGTAATTGAAGGTATTCATTGGTTTGTTTCAGATACGGGTACACTCTTATAATATGCTTGTAAAACTTGAAACAAGCACACTTGGTAGCTGGATGGATTTCAAGTAATTATAAGTAATTATCAAAAGATAAGGAAACTACATTTGTACAATCGATGTTCATTTTACTTCGTGTTGAACGTCTTTAGAGTTACCCTTCTTTGTATGTTTTTTTCTGCACGTTGGTCACAAAAGGCTGAAGCGTTGTTCCATCCATGTATTTATTGGATTTGTCCCATGTACATTTACTCCATATCCCTTTATTTGCTTATTGAATGCATCCGGCCTAATTCTTTGCTTAAGTCATATGAATATGTCCATATTATTCCCAGGGTTGTATCTTATAACAAATAATGCGATTTGTAATCAATATGCTACCCTTCGTATCTGATCCTGTACTTGTTTTATTGCGTTTGTGTGAAACGTTGGTTCTATTCTTGTTCGATTATTATACCTCCACTATAGCGGGGCGGTATAAAGTGATCATGGTGTACGTCCGTTCGTTTGTCCGTCCGCGATAACTCCTCTTAGACAACTTAGTTTGATTCACTTAGACTTTCAGTATTTAAAATTTTGACTTTATTTGATTTTTTTTTCAATCAAGGGGAGCATGGACTTTGCTCAGTTTTTCGAGCTGATTTTAAATTATAGACAACTCTCATGCACCATCATTATCATCTTACATCTTACATTTGACACTTGGAATCAAATCATCATAATAAACGTGATAATTTCGACTTTCAAATAGTGAACTTCCCGTTTTTGAGCAGTAATATTCTCACATCTCTGGCATACGAGGTTTATATTTAACAACCCATTCGCTGTTGTCTTGTCTGTTGTTTACGCAACGATTTGTCAAAAAAGCGAAAGTAGTTTCTCAAAAACTTGTACGCAGAGGTTTTTTTTCAAACACTATTGCAATTGTCACTACGGAAGTGTTACGGTCGTCACCATTTGTCATATCGTTATAATATTTGCAAATGAGAATAAACATTTTGTTTAGTAGATCATATTGCTTGCAATAGCAAATCTAGTTTAGTTTTGCCTTCTTCGGTGAAATGTGTCATGGATTTCAACTGATTGTGTCTAAATTTAGGTTTAGAAATAGATTTTTTTTTCAAATTGACCATCCAACATATTATTCACATCTTCATTTATACTTGCTGTGACTGTTGCCATACGCGAAACAGATGCTGTCGTGCGGATAACCTTATGATACCTCCATTTTTCTTAGAGGTTCAAATTGCGAGTGCTCAAGAATTTTTTCTTTTCTTTTTTTGCGTTCTTCTGCGTTATGTTTGTTTTGCCTTTGTCATGTTTTGATGTGAATTGACCTTTTAGATTTGTTATTCTAGATTTCTCTTTGTTCTGCCTTCTTGCTTCGATATTCGGTTGCTGCAACATTCGTTGCACTGATTGATTAAAATTGGATCACTCTTTCGCTACAATTGCTCCAATATTAATTTTCCCTTTGGTCCTCGAAAGGATTGAAGTTAAACAATCCTTCTTTTATATCTATGTCAGAAAAACTTTTAATTGCTAAACTGTGGCCTACATATTGTATCAAAGCTACATATTTTTTGAGAGCTGAATGAAATATTAAAATGGCCGTGAATAGGCAAATGCGCTCTGTTTTGACAAAAGTGATAAAGTCAACATATTTAAGCTCCAAGGTTCAATACAAAATCATTAAATCAACATGGTTAAGTTACAAAACTAAAAACAAAAATTTATCCCTTGAATAAATAGAAACTAACCTGTTTTGCTTCATAGTAATTAAATCATGTACTAGGCTTAATTAGTTTAAATGAATGATCACGTCGCTTGATTTTCAATTAACTTTTTTTTTGGTATAAATGGTAGTATCGAATATACTTTTAAAGCCTAGAACCTGATATATAGGTTTTGTACAAATTATCATTCTGTACAAATTACAATGTGTACAATAACATCATACAAATTATAATTTGTATTCTCGTTTTGTACAAATCAAAATGTGAACAAAATATAGCCGTACAATTTATGATTTGTACAAGGTTATATCAAATTTTTCTTCTAATTTTTACAGTTTTCAACCTCTTTCTACATTAATGGTCAAAACTGGTAAAGTTGGTTCAGCAATTATTTTTGTTTATGTAGACTGTCAGAAAATGTATGGACAAGTTTGGAGAGTAATAACAGTCTTAATTGCATTGATGAAAGTGGAATGAGTTGCCGGTTGTATACAATGCTATTCATTTCATTTCTATGTATGACAGAGCCCCTTATGATCCCAGGAATATTAAGGGCATTATGATAGAAGTAGGTGATTAGTTTATTACAAAGGCACATGTGCAGGAGTATTAAAGGGATTTCTCAACTCAAATTTTCAACTTAAACAATATCAGAAAATCAAGTTTCAAGGGAAGCAATCGGCGGTCAGTGGTTGAAGAGATCCGTTAGTAAATGTAAATCAAAGTACTGAAGTACTGTTTAGTCGGATTTACGCGTTAATTTCGAAAAAAGATAATCGGAAATTATTTACTGGGCAACAAAAGACTATATAGAAAATGTTGAAAGTATAGAAGATGAAGAACATTAAAAACGTTGTTGCATTTGGTTAATTTTACCATGTATCTGTAGGAATTTTTGTCTCCTGTACATTTAATCGTTGACAATATCCATTATTTTTTCTTGAAGTGTTGAGTTCTTATAAAGATCCCCATTGATTGAGATGTATGCTCTCTAGTTTTCTTCAGTTAAAATTTTCAAAATTTTGATTTTTGGCTTTCATATTTTCTTTAAAAAATCAAACTATTTTTACCATCTGTAGTTATAATGCCCACATCTCCCCATTTTATTTGCCAAGTTTTCTTACAACCAGCTCAAAGACTATCCTGTGGTCGTGGTCGTGTGTACTTCGATTTGTCTTTTGGTCCCTCTTTCGGGCAATGGATGACAGTGTTTATTAGACTGAGTACTTTGTCCAAAATCTTATTTCTGATCCCGCATCCATTGATGTAGACAAACATGGACGTAGCTTTGTTCGACGTCCATCAAGTTAATTCTGCTCAAGTCGATGCAACTAGTGCTAGGGTACATCCCCAATGTACTATTAGGTATTAGTGT
>MJUU01050300.1:5519-29882 GCA_002080025.1 Modiolus philippinarum
GGATTGTTAGTCACCATTAGTACTAGATCATATCGCATTGCCATTTTGAATCGTCAAATTTTGTGGGAGTTATGGGACTTTGGTTATTTCCACATTGTTATACAATGGCAAATCTTGTGGACGCAACTCCTCAGAAACTGCTAGTCGGAATTCATGATAATTTTACAGGATTGTTAGTCACCATATGTACAAGATCATATCGCATCGCCATTTTGATTGGTCAAATTTACAGGAGTTATGGGACTTTATCGACTTAATGCGTGCTACAGCTTAGGAACAATCTGTGGGCGCAACTCCTCAGAAACCATTGAACGGATTATGCTGAAATTTAGTTTGAACATTTGCCACCATATGTACTTGATCATATTATGCTGCCATTTCGATTGGACAAATTTTACGGGAGTTATGGGACTTTATCGACTTAATGCATACTACAACATAGGAAGACTTTGTTGACACATCTCCTCAAAATCCAATTAAGGGATTTTGCTTAGCTGTTTGCCACCTAATGCAGTTGATCATATCTTGCCACCATTTTGATTCGAAAATTTTACTTGAGATATGGGACTTTATCGACTTTACTGCGGCGGCGGGGGACATAGCTACGTGTAGCAATCTTGTTTAAAAGGGGGGGCTTGGAATGTTTTGATTTCAGCAATATGTAACCTGGATTATAAGGGGAACCCCTGCCCAAATTTTTTTTTCAGAGGTGGTATGAAATAAGTTGCAATGGATAGTGGAGATTTTGGTTGCTATGTATACCAAACAAGAAAACTGAGAAAAATGGTATTCTGATACACACTTTCAATTTCAGCAATAATAAAATAAAAAAACTAGATGTTAAGGGAGAAACCCTGCCCAAAGTTTTTTTTGGAAAGGAACTTGGAATGTTTTGACTTTTAGTCAAGTTAGGACAAAGTCAAACTTCCGCAAAAGTTCCATTATAAATCTCTGATTGAAATAAAAGAATTTAACGGTATATGCTGAATTGCAACTATTTGCCTATCCGATGATGTACTTATGAAAATAACAAATGTTCGCAACTTGGCTTTCGCACCTTTGGTGCGTTTTCTGATTTTTTTACTTTAAAAAGTGTGGCATGCTATACAATTTTGTTTTTGTTTCTTGTTACAATTGCTCATTTCGTTCTGATCCTACCAAAAACATGACTGCAAGGTGCGGAACTTAAATTTACATAAGATCCTATCTGAAAAAACATTTACATCATCTGCTCCAAAAAAAATCGAAGTAGATTTAAATTAAACGAACAAAATCCGTTGCTTTTGAAAGGATATTTACTGATTCCATAATTTCAAAAAGGAATTAGGTTTTAGGAAAAGGGTAATCTTAAAAGCAGTGTGCAGTGGATGATTGCGATGGTAAGGAAAGTAATCGACATTTTTTCAGTTAAAGTTAAAGGTTTAAGTAGCGATCAAATTTGGTCATTGTGGAGTATCATAGTTGAATAGATGAACTATTTTCACAAGGTGGACATTTTTCATATGTTATTCTTTAATGTCATATATGGTAAAAATCTACAGAAACACATGTAATCTCACTAAGACATTTTCAAAGTTATATTATTAGATTGAACCTACTGATGGTCGAACCCACAATTTCCCGTGCTCTTTGTCGAGCATGTTTATTATCAAACCACAAAATAGTGGGTTCTCATTATAAGAGCTTCATACTCGCTTGACACTATGCATTAATTAAGTATTTATTAAAACAGGTATCTATTTCTATTTGATGATATCAAGACATGTCATCGTCTATATTCATTTTCAATTTTTTAACAGGAATCGAAATTCTAGTATTGATTTACCTGTGTTAAACCAACCATTTGACTCCAATACAGAACAGGATGAAATGTCCCCTCCTGTGTTACCAGTTCGAGCAAAGATACAGAAACCAGAATTTCATTCAACATTTCCAAGAACACCATTTATCTTTAAAAACAAACTGCCAGTAGACAATTCTCCGTCGATCAGAGAACGATCACACAGAATGATAAGTGATTGTCAATTACATACATTTGAATTTCCAAATTATCATGTATTACACGAGCCACAAAATTTATCATCGTCACATTCATCTGATCAAATATCAGATTCTTCATTCGTAGAAGAGGCAGGAAACAATCAAATTGTGAAAAGGTCTAATTCTGAGAATTTTTTAACTGAACTTAAGCATAGAATGTCGCATATGTTAAAGAACAGTAATTCCAATGAAAAAGAAAATGATGCCCTAGGGAATACTGTCAACCATGATGAACAGTGTGAAAATGACTTGTATTTAGACCCCGTGTATAATGTTTAAAGAGTAATTACGAATTGAGTGAGAAATGAGTTGATGCAACTTGGAACTGATTTCTTCTAAATTATTTTCTTACTTAAGATTCAAATTCTTGTCATGTATGAACTAAAGGCCTAATTGAATAAAAATTGGACGGTGAAAAAAAGCAGTTTAAATCATATATCATGGCAGTCATCTTGATATATTAAAGTTCAGCACAAGACAGAATAATGAATAATTCAAATTTAACAAAATGACGCAAAAATCATTATTAAAATGGAAATGAAAAAACAAGAGAATCCTTATTATGCATCAGCATAAGTGCACAAAAAACATACATCAATAAAAACATATTTATAAAGAGCATATTTATTTTTTATTGCAAGCTCTGTCTTATTTTCAGCTGGAGTGTAAATTTTGGTTAAAAAAAAAACATCCTTGAGATATTATTAAAAGGATTATGTTTCAACATTTCGTAAATTAAGATATTGGTGTCAAAATGAATTTTCCAAAAAATAAATCTACATGATATAAAATCTTAACAAATACATGGACGAAGAAAGCCAATAAACAATACTATCATATATGTTGATTGCCATTAGGCACACTGAGCTGTTTGTGTCCCGGAGTTAGTTTAAAAGGGATACCCTACCAATATAAATGGATTCATTGCAATATATTAGCTCCATAGTTCAAAAAGTTTACTGTGTAACCATAACCTCAGCATATGAATACATCTTATGATCTGATTACTGGCAATAGATATGCAAGAGATCACAAAAGTTACAGGCAATGACAAACCTTGCAATTGGAGACGCAATAACTAACATTTGATATGGCGATGCACAGACCAAACTTGTATGTGGATATGCAATGACCTACAATGTATTTGGGTATGCAATGACCAACCAAGTATTGGGTGATGCAGCGACCAACCTCGTGTGTGGATATGCATGACCAAATATGTATATGGGTATGAAATGATTAACCATCGATGTTGAAATGCCAAGACCAACCATTTGTGTGGACGTGGATATGAAATGACCTATGAATTTAGAGATGGACAAAAAACAACTATGCGTGCAGATATAAATTGACTAACCGTGTATGTGGATGTGCAATAACCAACCTTGTATGTGGAGATGCAATAACCAACCTTGTATGTGGAGATGCAATAACCAAACTTGTATGTGGAGATGCAATAACCAACCTTTTATGTGGCGATGAACATACCAACATTTTATGTGGACATGCATGATGAACTGGAGATGCAATGACCAACCATGTAAACGGAGATATAATCACAAGCGATATTTGTGAAGATGTAATGACCAACCATGGTTATGAAGATGCAATAAACAGCCATGTATGTAGAGCTGCAATGAGGCTAAGTTTGGTTAAAATGGACTGGGTGATTTCAGAGGTGAAGATTTTTTAAAAAGTTTACGACAGACGGACGGATACCAAGTGATCACAATAGCTCACATAGCCTCTAAGCTAGTGAGCTAGAAAAGCATATTTTTTACTATTACATCAGAAAATGTTTGCATTATCCAAAGACGTTAGAATGATATCAGTATGACCTTATGAGGGGGGATGTTAAATAATGGAAAAGAGCAATATTTTAATTTTTAATGTTCAAATGTTCATACAGTTATTATATCATACCAGAAAGCCTAATCTCTTCAAAGAAGGTTAAATTAAATAACGTAATCATAGTATCCAAAACTACTGCCTATATTAGAAATGAGCGTCATAGGTATTGGTCTCTGAAAGATCTAGCAATATCAAGCTATAAAAACGGACCGAAACTTAACGATTGCAAATGTTTTCACAAAGAATCAAGTGTTTACATTTTACAATAAAGTCAATAGATTTCAAATTGTAGTATAGCGTTGGATGTTTACGTTGAAAATCGTGCGTACCATTTCAGAAAACATGATAGATAAATGCTGCTTTTTGTGTCGTCTTGAAACAACGGCAGCAGAATACCAAAGGAACAATAAGATTTGCAATTGCGAGCTATAGTCGATGTCACCCCAGACAACCAATAACAAAGTACCGAGGTTACTGTGAAATCAGGTCATATCGGTGCAGATCAAATGAAAACATTCGATCATTCCATCTCATTTGCAGCCTCAAAATCTAGTAATCAATTTTCGTTGAAATCGAACAAAGTTGACATTTGGCGTATTTTTAGTGACCATCTTGGAAATGGCGGCCATTTTGAAATTTTTAAACGCACAGCATACACATTCATATGGTGCTCCAACATCGTCAAAGTTCGAAATCATCTCATATAGTCATTTCAAAATAATCGTTTGGACAAGAATTATTGGAAGATAAATATGAAAAAGTAAGATAATAATCAGAAGAAACGTAGAATAACAACATGCCACCCCGACTTCGTGTGGGTTGACATAAAAATCAAAGTTCATGGCCAAAACGAGAACACAAAAAATGACACTAGACGGCCGCAAGTCGCAGAAATAACAAGAGCTGTCGCCGAATGGCGTCCAATTATACTCCCGCTCATTGTAGGGTAAGTGCAAATTCAAGTGTGTGTGAACCCAATACAGAAGTGAATATAGTACAAATGTCAACAAATTGCTTCTGACAAAATTTCAGATTAGTATCTTTTATCGTTGCAGAGATAAATGCAACGAACATGTGTTACAGACAGAATCTTACACAGACCAAAAAACATAAGGCATGATCATACAAAGCTTCTGAGAAAATTTCAGATCTGTATCACATAGCACTGCAGAGAAAACTTTTGACGAAAAATTAATCTGTAACTTAGTAGTAAGTCTTCCACGGAAGACATGTGTCGCCTACGTAATAACAATAAAAGTAAGTTACGTTAAACAGGAA
Organism: Modiolus philippinarum; assembly: GCA_002080025.1. Taxonomy (NCBI): domain Eukaryota; kingdom Metazoa; phylum Mollusca; class Bivalvia; order Mytilida; family Modiolidae; genus Modiolus; species Modiolus philippinarum. The sequence continues at coordinate 10,689 of MJUU01050300.1, forward strand.
GTGGGCATGCAAGAGATCCCAGACTCTCTTACATATTATAGGTCCCCATACTGATACTCCATGCCAAATTGCAGAAGGCAGGGATATGTGGTGTCTGAGAAAAATGTGACAGATATTTTCAAGACTGGAAAACTATTCTAAGTTCAGTGAAACATGATGTGGGCATGCCAGAGATTCAAAACTGTATTACATGGTATAGATCCCCATACTGACATTCCATACTAAATTACAGAAGGCTGGGAATTGTGGTTCCTGAGTAAAATGTGACAGAAATTTTTTGTGACACCAATCGACAAAAATATTCTAAGTTCCGTCAAACAGGAAGTGGCCATGCAAGAGATCCCAAACTTAATAACACGATATAGGTCCCCATACTGATACTCCATAATGAATTGTAGAAGGCTGGGATCTGTGGTTCCTGAGAAAAATGTGACAGAAATTTTCAAGACGTAAAAAATATTCTAAGTTCCGTAAAACAGGAAGTGGGCATGCGAGAGATCCCAAACTCTATTACACGGTATAGCTCCTCATACTGATACTCCATGCCAAATTGCAGAAAGCTCGGATACAGAGTTCCTGAGAAAACTGTGACAGAAATTTATGTGACGCCGACGACGACGCATGACGACGGATAGTGATCCCTATATGTTGCCACTGCGTGAACTCAGGCGACACAATGATGTTGTCAAAAATTGACTAAGTCGGTAAATAGGAAGTCGTATCCGGAATTTAGGTCTGAAAACACTTGTGATAAAGCATGACCCTACAAAGCTTCTGACAAAATTTCAGAACTGTAACACATGGCACTGCAGAGAAAAATTTTGATGAAAAATTACTCTATACGCTACAAGTGTCAAAAATGGAGTAAGACAGTAAACAGGAAGTAGTATACAGAAAGGCCTGAAAACGGATCCCACAATATGGCATGATCATACAAAGCTTCTGGCAAAATTTCAGATCTGTATCATATAGCACTGCAGAGAAAACTTTGACGAAAACTTACTCTATAATATTACTACTCAAGTGTCAAATATCGACTAAGTCTGTTTACAGGAAGTAGTATACAGAAAGACCTGAAAACGGATCCACTAATATGGCTTGGTCATATAAAGCTTCTGACAAAATTTCAGATGATCTGTATTACATAGCACTGCAGGGAAAACTTTGATGAAAAATTACTCGATAATGCTACAAGTGTCGAAAATCAACTAAGTCGGTAAACAGGAAGTACTATACAAAAAAGCCTGAAAACATATCCCACAATATGGCATGATCATACAAACCTCCTTAAATAATTTCAGATCTGTATCACATAGCACTGCAGAGAAAACTTTGACGAAAAATAACTCTATAATATTACTACTCAAGTGTCAAATATCGACTAAGTCTGTTAACAGGAAGTAGTATACAGAAAGACCTGAAAACGGATCCACTAATATGGCTTGGTCATACAAAGCTTCTGACAAAATTTCAGATCTGTATCACATAGCACTGCAGGGAAAACTTTGACGAAAAATTACTCGATAATGCTGCAAGTGTCAAAAATCGACTAAGTGGGTTAACAGGAAGTAGCATACGGAAAGGCCTGAAAACGCATCCCACGATATGGCATGATCATACAAAGCTTCTGACAAAATCTCAGATCTGTACCTTATATCAATACTGAGATAAATGCGACGAAAATGTGTTACGGACGGAACCACACACACACACACACACACACACACACACTAGACACACACAGACCGAAAACAGTATACCCCTATCCCCGTTGGGGAGCATGGGTATAAAAAGCAACGCTTAAAACAAAGACGACCACAATGTGAAATCCCATGAAACCTAGAATGACATCCAGTGTTCCGGAAGAGTGAGCATTCTCTGTCGACAGCACCCCTTCACAATGTAAGACAGTCTAGGATAAAGTCAACCCAGGAAGACGTGAATGTAGCTGAAAATGTCTGTTTCATCTGGGACGCCGACACCAACACGTCATATCTTCAAATGATGTTATGGTGACGGCCAAAGAATTTCTTGAAGGACGAAATTAACATAGGCTGAGCAAACCCCTGACTCGGTAGGCTTTGGGACAGTGTGTTTACTCTGTTAAAAAATCACTGTGAAAAAGACATGCTCGACAGTAACGAATCAACTGTGAAATGTTTACTCCATACGCTGGAGAGGTAGATTTATTGCTACATAGAAAAGAAAATGTTAACAATTTAGAAGTTGAAATAATCACGAATGTCACATGTATAGCGTAGATTTCAAACGTCGTCAATATTCAGCAAAAGATTAAGGTCCGAAGCTGAAATCTGTTGAAAAACTCGAGAAAAATATTGTCGATCAGAAATGTTAACATCTTGATTACGTCAATCTCGGTGTACTTCTAATTTGACTCAGTGTTGTTCTTAACAAAATACTTTTTGTCTTTCCCTGCTGCTAAAAAGGCGATATGCGTTCTCCATTTTAATGCAAACACATTGATGTGTCAGCAATTACCAGTATCAGCTTATTGTATGACAGGGTAGCATAAAGAGTAGATAAATCAAACGTTTGAATGCTATGGTAATGGTTGAGACCAGTTGATGATAGCTATTCAAGCAGATCTTTGGAATTTTTAAGAATACACATCTGATTCACGCCGCTTGTGGAGTAAGCTTTATCACAGTGATTCTTCTGGCCATCTCTCACTGCGGTCAATAAAGTAGTGAGATGCCGTGAAAAAGGATTAGAGGTACATCTGGATATCCCTGCAATGAATCTCGCTGTTTATATGGATTCGTATGAAATTTCGGTATAGGAATATCGGTTTTGATGCCAAAGGATGCTAAGCTGAAGTGTGATTCTTAACAATCTCGCCCCTCGATATTGTAGTAGGTGTATAGGTAGGGTTACCTGATGAACTGTCAATACCAATCTCCTTAAGGCAGTCGAGAAAGAGTTTTGTTGAAATTGTTTCAACTGTATCTGTGTGTATAAATGGCTGTAATATTGAAAAAAGGGTATTTCATATATTGTGAGTTTCATCAGTGTTGTACCAGAATCATACATTATTTGGATGACCATCGTATAAAAAAAATCTTAATAGAATCTTTTCGATGTAAGAATGGACTCATTTTACATGAATCTTCATTTCGACAATACTCTGAACGTAGTAATACAATCTTGAAATTACAATCTGTTCAACTATTCGGTCATCTTAACGCAAAGTCTGATGGGGGAATATTTTCCTCATTAAGTCCGATAGGAAATGACGACTTACCTTGTGGTGTTACAAATTAATCGACCTCCAACAGATGTTGTATATTTGCTATAAGCAAATAATGTCAATAACAAGTTTACTCTCCTTAAAAGAAATTTTTGTATTTATTTTCATTTTCTACAGTTAAATTGAAGACAATAAAACATGAACATGCCATAAAATTTTATTTTTTTTACAAAAACTATGAAATACCTGTACTAATTCATATTAATATTTTAAGACGTTTTTATGCCCACGCAGCGATAAGTCGGGGGGCATATTGTTTTACCACTGTCTGTCCGTCCGTCCATCCGTCCGTCCGGTACATGGTTTGTCCACGCAACTCCGCCTACAGTTTTTATGCTAGAAAGTTTTTATTTTGTAGATTATTTGTACATATATTGAAGATGTGCATGTGATAAGGATTTTGATTCTGGTGCATTTTTGTCAAAAATATACATTGTTGAACTTAGTCATTTTGGTGATTTTTCATAGAGGATACATAGTTTGTCCGCGCAACTCCTCCAACAGTTTTGATGCTAGGAATTTTTTATTTTGCAGTTAATTTGTACTTATATTGAAATGTGCATGTGGGAAGGATTTTGATGTTGATGCATTTTTGGAAAAAATATACATTGTTTAACTTAGTCATTTATTAGGTGAATTATTAATAGAGGTTACACATATTGTCCGCACAACTCCTCCTACAGTCTTGGTGCTAGGAAGCTTTATTTTTGAGTTTATTTGTACCTATATTGAAGATATGCATGTGGTATGTATTTTGATTTCGGTTCTTTTTTTCAAAAATATACATTGTTCAGCTTTTAATTTTTTGGTGAATTAGTAATAGATGGTACATAGTTTATCTGTGCAACGTACAGTAACATGTGTTTAGCGGGGGCATCATATGTGTCTTATAGACACAAATATTACTAAAAAATCCCAGTTTTATTCAACCATGCGCGGGGGCATGTCATCCTCTAGTTTTTTCTTGTCTTTCAAACTTAAAATTCTTCTCCAATGAAGTCCATTGTAAAACTAAGATCTGCCACTTCTTGATCAGATCAACTTTACAAATGCAAATGACTAATTACCGAAGTTACTTTGAATTTAATTCTGCATATGCGCATTTCGACAACTTATGTCTCTTCAGTGCAGATAAAATCTAAACGTTTGGAAGACCATAAACTAAAAGATGTTTAAAATTTAAAAAACTGATAGAGAACAAATAATTAATTTGATCTAAATGTAAAGCCAAAATCAGCTAAGGACAGAGCTTTGCTTGAGGAAGATACTCCTTATTTTAAACAAAATTTACAAATGATGTCACAGAGAATCAGGTGCTGATATGAAAAGTCAAAAGATTTCAACTTTTATTCTATCTTTTGATATTACGTTGACGATTTTAAGAAGCTAACATCAGTGAAAGTTCAAGATCTAGAAATGTCAGCAACCCTACGTTAGATTCCATACTTCACGAACGAGGCTTGCCGATTCAGAGAACCATTGATATCATCATTCCCTAGGCTGTCTGCGATTTCTTTCCAAGTATTGCATTTTCAACGGTTTTTGATCCTTTTTTCACATTTTGTTTCGGTATTCGTTCGCCGATATATTATGAGCAAAACTACGATTTCTGTAGCAAAAGAATATAGGTGACGTCCACAATAACGCAATATCTTAGAGAGTAACTATGACGTCAATAATGTCATAATTTGATTCTCTTCTCAATCTGGGTTGAGACAATATGAATCTAACATGGATAGGTGTGCGAGACCAGGAAAATTTCACACCTAAAGGCAAGATTAAGGTTGTCTCTGACGAGGCTTCACCGAGTCAGTGACTACCTAATCTTGCCCGAGGATGTGCGAGATTTACCTTGTCTAGCATACCTACCCGTGTTTGATTTGTTTTCTCATCCCACCAACAAGAACGGACAGTTGTACATTTTGATATTGGGTTTCATGTTACGTACTATAAAGCGTAATAATTGATTATTGTTGACAATAAATAATTCAAACCATAATAAATCATTCAATCATTTACTTGGCTTACTCTGGCTCTACATTCGTGTTTACTAAAATACACTGAAATCGTTGATCTGAAATTTGTTTTTCGTGACGTTTGTTTACTTACAGGAGTTACGTCCCCTTCAACGACGTCATAAGATTCGAGCTCGAGATTTTTTAATGTTGTGTATTTTAATATTCAGAATATTATCTGGTATATTAAATAGGATGTCAGGAGTTAAAGACATAGTTTAATAATTCGATGTTGTGGGAAAATTTGTTTATTTTCATGGAAAAACAAAAAAAAACAAGAGCAATATGAATGTCAAACAGACACAAAAACAGCGGGAAAAAGATCGTGTAGGTGTTCTCAACCAGGGGGGTGGGTGAGACGGAAAATGGGTGGACGAGACCAAAAAACCTCGTACACCTATGGATGATATGAATAATGTTACATAACAGGTGAAATGGATCTCAGACGACTAAATAGGTACTGGCTTGCTTTAATGTTTTTTTCTTCAGAGCAACTGATATTTTTCCTGAAATTTACTATGCGGTCATTTCTTTCTGAATATTGTTCAGTTTCTTTAGCAATCGTATTACTATTTTTTCGTACAATATTGTAAACCTGTCAAGCAGTAATACCTAATATAAAACAAAACTTTCTTCTGTGATACCTTACCAGAATAATCATTTTTGTCAACAAAAAGCATTTCAAAATTTCAGACGGATGCGATAGTCTTTAAATGTATCACAAAATTAGTATACAAAACTTTTTTTGATGCATGTCCATAAAGATGTGACAATTTCTCATTTGATCAATCATCATTTCGTTTCATTTCACATGAAGATCCTGGGATTTGTTCGCTAATTCTTTAATTATCTTAGTTTTGTATGACAGTGTCTTGTTCTATTTTAATTACTTCAATTTTTAACATGTCATCTAATATTAATCCAATAACTAAGCCGACTAGTAAAAAAAGTGTTCATACAAACGACGGACAACATATGACGACGAAACGTATGCCACAACTTTTCACATTCTGGAACTCAAACATCTGTTTATATTCATATGTTTATTTGTATTTATTTCATAAAGTACCTTAAAAATTACACAACAAACACAATGTCATGAAGAAAAATCATAAAAACTAAAAAGGGTTTCGCACAAATTCTTTGTAATTACTTTACCTTTAAATATTCTTAATGCCTCGTTAAGTGCCCTGTGGTTGTTTATATGATGTAGTACATCGGCAAACGAATACCGAAGCAAGAACGAGGAAAGGGGAAATTCTAAAATCATAAATCCAAAATCACGGCAATTCACAGCAACACGAATTAAGACAGTATGACAAAGACATAACAAAAATGAACAAAAACGCCACAAAACTAAAGCACTAGCAGTGTGAACCCCTATTAAAACTGAGGTATCATCAGGTGCTCCGGAAGGGTAAGCATGATCTGCGTTGCACCCGTCACACTGCCGGTGAAAAGTCCGATTTTGTCACAGTCGGTGTTAGTCAGTCCGGTAACAATCTCTGGATCTACCCAAAGATATCTGTTCTCATTTGTGAAACAGAAACATTGTAATGGTCTGTCAAATCGTGGTGACGACTGTTAAACTTCTGAAGTGACCATTTCAACAGTGACTGAACATGCCCTTGATGCATAAGTTTTTGAGACAGTAATTTCGCTCTGTTGACTAAATCGCTGTACAAACTACATGCAGGCACGGCAATAGCGAATGAGTTGTGAAATATACACGACATATGCCGGAGAAGTGGGAATATTACTGCTCCAAAACTGGAAGTTCGCTATTAGAAAGTCAAAATCATCACGCTTGTCGTAAAGTTTTGTTTTCAGACGTTCAGAGTTGTCAATGTAGAGGTATAGGTCCAGGTATGATGCTGATGATGGTGTATCAGTGGTCTCTTTAATTTCGAGTTCATTTGGGTATATGAAGGTTATCCTTAAATTGAGGATTGTTCAATGAAAGAACGTCATCTATATAACGGAAACTGAAATTAAAAGATTTGGCTAGCTTGTTGTCTTTTTTCTGAACTAGCCCTTGTATGAACCTGGCTTCATACGAATACAGAAACAAATCTGCTAAAAGTGGCGCACAATTAGTCCGTGAGGGTGATGTTTGCACTTTATATATTTCAGTTATGGTACACTTGTTCTTGAGAGAATTTTTCAAATGGATACACTATTATTATTCATTCTATTCATTGTAATTTCAAAATGTTATTCTTAACACCTGTTCATAATGCCGACATCTCAATATTTTATATAACAAGGTTTTCTTAAAATTGACTCGATGAGTGTCCTGTGGTTGTTTATATGTTTAAGTTTGGTCTTTTTGTCGGGCAATGGATGACAGTTGTAAAAACAGCTTGTCAGTTTATTAAATGTCTGTTGACAATGCCGCATCCGTGAATCCGAAAGCTTTGATGTGGCATTGCTCGACATCTAGCGAGGAATTCCGCTTAAATCGGTGCTTGGGACCGTCTTGAACTAACTATGAGGTATGAGCAAAGCTCATTGTTGAAGATCTCAAGGGACTTCAAGACGAAGAACAACAATAAAAACGTATTCCATTGATTTTTACCATGTATTTGTAGAGACTTTGTCTAATGTACATTTACTCCATGTCCTTTCATTGTTTATCAAATATTAATTAAATAAAAAGTGAAATCGCCCAACAAATAAATTGAAAACCAAATTCAAATTATATAGTATATATTTGACTCACCTGATCAGATAATATGATAACACTATACTTCATAAAATGGACGTTAAATTTTCAAATCCAAGCTAGTGTACACATTTCAAATAGTTTACTTCGGTATTTAGTTTTTCAACATACCTGTTGTATAGATACAATTTTCAAAATTGTGACCATTTTAATACGGTGTATTTCATCTGTGGTGAACTATTAATAATATTGTCTTGGCATTAAATAGTAAGTGTACTTCTCTACCATCTGGATTAAATATCATAAGATCAGAAAGAATTGTTAATAAGGAACATCCATTCTTTCAAAATTGGAATTTATTATTTTTTTCAGTCCATGCATAACCAGGTTCAGACTGATATGATATCGCGTTTTGCCAGTGTTATATATTCGAGTCTGAACTTATCTAAATACTCTCAATATTCGATATCAACTTATTAATATTCAAGTTACGTAGGCAAATGAGAGTCGCTTTCTTCATGAACACATTTGTTCTTAGTTGAATGACATGTGAATGGAATATGTCCAAATCACTCTTCCTTACATATTACAGAGTGGAACTGCTTTTGGTTGAACCTTCAAAGTAGGACTCATTCATTGAATTAAACATATTTTATTTGCACAAAATATTTGCAAAGGGATTGGGCACAAGTTATTACAACATTATTAAAGCCCACTCCCTACAATTTACAACATATAAATACATGACAGCAACCAATGATTATATTGTACAATAAATAAACACATTGAAATACTACAATGTAAAAAAATAAAGACAATTAGATATGTACAATACATCACTCATTCATTATATATGGTATACAGTCAAATAAGAGTCCCTCCCTTCAACATCTTCCGTGTCTAAATTCTCAGACGGTGGACAGAATAATTTTGGATCTTCATTAGATTCAAAATCCAGGTATTGTTCTTTTTCCTCTGCGTTTTCATGAACATCAGCAGGTCTTGAATCTCGTGATGGTGGATGGGAAGTGTTTGAATTGCTGTTAGATCCTAAATCACTGCATTGTTCTACATCTTCGACTTTTTTATTTGTATTTCTTCTTTTATTAGAAGTTTTGAATCTAGCACCACAACATTTTGGATTACTAGATATATCGACACAATTTGTCAGAATATTACTAGAAGAATTTTCAAACGGCATTTCAATGACAGAGCAGGTGCTTCTTTGTGAGGTATGACTCCCCGGACTACAACTAAAATAACTACTACTGCTACTACTGTTCATACTTATATCTGTGTTTGAACTGCTAGTTAGTGATCCATTGCTACTAGTGTCTTCATCTTTCATGGAAACCGTTTTCTCGGGATTAACGACATTTTTCAATGGTGTTTTAGTTCTTTGTCTACAATAACTTCGTTTACGTTTATTCTGTTTACCAACATTTTCATAGTCTTGCATTTCATGCATTTCCGTTTGGATGTGATTATTTTGAGTAGGGGGATGTTTCGTTTCGACTTCAAAGTAAGAACTACTTGCCCTAGAAATGTTAAAATTAAGTGTATCTTTATCGGTGTTACCTTCTGCAGAGGTAAAAGTTTTTACACCATCTTTGGGTAATTTAGCACAGCTAAGTGCATCTGTATGGTGGTATTCGTTGCAATATTCGTTTTCACTTTCGGATGTACTACTATTTACACATTTAAATTCAGTATGGAAATAACCACTGCATGATGAATCAGACGAGTTACATGATTTATCTGTCTGGATGTCAACTTTGCGTGAATTTCGAGTCATGCTACCTTCTGACTCTGTGTCACTATTTACACAGGTAAATATAATCTGAGAATCTGTATTTTGTCTAAAGAAAGATTTACTAGGCATGTTGACATATTCGCAACCCTGAACAGAAACAACTGGTGTAGTTTTACTTCCTTCTTCAGAAATATTTTTCTCACTTGAGTCATCAGCTTTTCCTAAGTTATCATAGTCTTTCGGCCCATTCTCATCTTCCTGTAAAGGTTCGTAATTCTCTTCATCGTCTACTGTATGGTATATCCCCTGCTCAGACTCATCTTTAGCTGAATTTACACTGTAAATAATTTGAAAAAGTATATTAATCAGATATAGCCTCATCGGTACATAAAGTTTGAATGTAAAGTTTATATGAATACCAAATCTCGGGAAGAGTATCGTTGCTTTGACAAACCAAAAACCTGAATGTATATTTAAGTACAGATTAAGATTAGTGTTATGGATCCCGTCCTCTGCAAGGGTAAGCAATTTCCTATCCGTATTGGCACCATATCGTGCTACCGACAGTTGAAGAATAACCATAGAAAAGTTATCGATAAGAATCAACCAACTTAGGCTAACAACAATAGCATTCAATGCTATAAAATTCTAATAATATAACTCAAATTGTGATTTGCATTGTAATATGATTAATATTGGGGATTGTGTGTGTGTGTGTGTGTGTGTCCGCTCTTCAGTCAAACAAAACCTGTACATTGTCTACTTAGATCTTTTGTTTTACATTTACGAATATGAACGTTTAAAATCTAAGCGAAATGGCGAATGTGATGATTTATAACCTTCCAACTGTGATTTTTCCCTCTCTTAAAGACGTATACCCTCTCTTAAGGGGTTATATTAACTTCTTTAACTTCTTTCGTTAGGTTTTATGCATTTTAAACATTTTTTGAAATTATGGATTTCCTTTGTTTTGGTTCTAGTGCTGCTGATGAGAAATCAATTTCCGAAATGGACATACAGCTCATTAAAATTATTGCAGTTGGAGTGGACATATGTGTTATGATCTCATGTTCATTTACTCCATATCCTTTCGTAAAATATTAAATACAGGAGTTGTCTTTTATTGCAGTGTGGAGTTGGTAAAACAATTCCCCGGGGTAGAGATGTATGCTCCTTATTTTTCTTATAGTGTACTTGTACATGAGATAATACCTCATGTGAATACTTTGTTCAATTACTATAATCTAAATTTATGTAAATTCGAAAACCGAAGGACTAACTCCCTCCATCGTAGATTTGTCCTTAACTATATTAGATAATGATTTTTCGGATTTCGTTTAGTTTTATGCATTTTAAACATTTTTTGAAATTATGGATTTCCTTTGTTTGGGTTCTAGTGCTGCTGATGAGGAATCAATTTCCGAAATGGCCATACAGCTCATTAAAATTGTTGCAGTTGGAGTGAACATATGTGTTATGGTCTCAAGTTCATTTACTCCATATCCTTTCGTAAAATATTTAATACAGGAGTTTGTCTTTTATTGCAGTGTGGAGTTGGTAAAACAATTCCCCGTGGTCGAGATATATGCTCTTTATTTTTCTTAGATATGGTGTACTTGTACATGCCTCATGTGTACACTTTGTTCAATAGTATTATCTAAATTTATGTAAATTCTAAAACCGAAGGACTAACTCCCTCCGTCGTAGATTTGTCCTTAGCTATATTTAGTTAATGATTATTCGGATTTGGTTTGGTTTTATGCATTTTAAACATTTTTTGAAATTATGGATTTCCTTTGTTTGGGTTCTAGTGCTGCTGGTGAGGAATCAATTTCCGAGATGGCCATACAGCTCATTAAAATTATTGCAATTATATGTGTTATGGTCTCATGTTCATTAACTCTCTTTCCTTTCGTAAAAAAATTGTAAAACACTGTCTCACAAATGCTGATTCACTTTCGTCTCTTAATCGAGACATTATTGAAAGATTTTTTTTAGCTAGATTTCGCGTATTCACGGGTTTAACATTACTGGTTTTTTTTTTACTTTCCCCTGGATTGACTCACTGATAGTCTGACAGATGGCGAATTCGGAGCAAGTCATGCATACGATGCGGGAACACCTGATGTCCCTTTGTTTTTTTATGGGAATTCATATTGAAAGTGCCATAGACTTGACTGTTGAACTGTCATGTTTTTGTAATTACTCATGTCTTTGTCTGCTTTTCTGTTTTTCTCGTTTTGGTAGGATTTTTTTTTTTTTAACTTGGACTTTAATGATTTACGCGTCAAAAAATGTGGTGTTATAAGGATTGAATGATTGTATCACTCGTGTAAAGTTCTGTCCTTAGCTGATTTCGGCTTTTCTATCTAAATCCTATTGATTACTGGTATTTATTTTCTATCAATTTTTACAGGCATTTTGGTTTATAGACTTTGAATGAAATGTTTGGATTTGGTCTGCATTGAAGAGAAACATGGTGTCGAAATGCGCATATGCAGGAACTAAATTAGCAGAAACTTCGGTATTTTGTTATTTTTTTATTTTATAAAATTCCTTGTATATTTAGTTATTTAATACCACTGGGTCGATGTCTCTGTTGGAGAACTGTATGTTACCCGTGGTACTCGCCGACCCGGTAGTCAGTACTTCGGTGCTATCCCGATTCATTTAAAAACTTGCGTCTGAATTTCAGAGAATATTGTTGGAAACTAAAGAGTATCTTCCTCATATCTACCTCGTGCTTAGCTCTGTCCCTAGCTAATTTTAGCTTTTCAATTTAAATTCGTTTGGTTATTTGTTCTCTATCAGCTTTTTCGCGTATTTCGGTTTATGGACTTTTAAATGTTTTGATTTGATATGAACTGAAGAGGCATTAAATGTGCAACTTAATTAACAGTTACTTCGGTACTTTGTTATTTATTCCCTCCGTACTCTACTGTCGTCACAAATTTCGTATTCATATGAAATCGTACACACGTAAAAGATATCAGCAATATGATACGCAATTTTTACCTCAGTCTCTTTGTCATTTCTTCAATTACCCATTTTGTTGTTGGACGACGAGTGCGGTCTCTGTTCCAGCACAGCTTCATAATATCATAGAGCCAATCCGGACAATAATCTGGTTGTAACGGCACTTCCCCACTATAAAGGGTATCGAGTATCTGTTGATAATCGTAATATGTTATCATTGTATTTACAATGTCTAGGAAGCCTTAAGACATTTGTGCCTAGAGAGGTATTTTTTACCCTAATTTTTTTAGCGATTTTTACTAAGAATTTGAGACTTTCAAAGAAAGAATATAATGGTAAACATGTTATAAAAACTTTAAAAAGAATTCAAACTTTGTAGATTAAACAAATACACAAAGTACATTTTCTTATATCACGTGTATTTTTTCTGCTTTAACTTATTAGCGTTCCCATATGTACATGTTAGTTGCACTTGGAGCTGAAATTTGTTCATAATTCTGTAATTGTCCAATTTGTCTTTGAAAGGCTGGTCACAAAATTTGTTTGATGCCAAATTCGAAAATATGATAACTAGTTAGATAAACATCCAATAAAGTATCAACCAGTAACATATAGTTATATGAAATTATGTATTTTGTCTAATTTTAAACATAAAATTACAATTGCCACACAATTTAGTACCTTGTGTTGTTTGGAAAACCAACTGAATGTGTGAACATTTTTTTTTATTTTGTTACTAATGTGTAGGCTCACTAATCGGGCCATTTCTAAAGTTGTCAAAATAACAGATTTACCGGTACTATAAGCTTAGTTTCTTCAGATGGCCATTTCGACAACTTATGTCTTTTCAGTTCACATCAAATAAAATCATTTGGAAGACCATAGACCGAATTATCTAAAAAGATGAGAGAGAACAAATAACCAATAGCATCTATAAAAAGCTAAAATTAGCCAAGGACAGAACTATACATGAGGGAGATGCTACTTAGTTTAAACAATTTTTTTTTAAAATTAAGATTTTGCAAGTTTCCAAATAAAATCGGTTTTCGTTTCGTATTTTGTTATTTAGAAGTGTTGACATAAGGCCATATCTTTTATGAATGGTTTAGTTAGATCTGAAAAAATATGTTTCAAAGATTCAATAATGGTGTTTTCCAACAGACAATAGGAATTCCTTAGGGAACTAACTGTGCGCCGCTTTTAGCTGACCTTTTCCTTAACTCGTACGAGGCCAAGTTTTTACAAGGGCTTACAGAAAGAAAACAAAAAGATTTAGCCTAGTTATTTAATTTCAGCTTCCGCTACATAGACGATGTACTTTCTCTTAATAATCCTAAAGGAGTATTTACATCAGATCTATCCCATTGGGCTTGAATTTAAAGAAACAACTGATACACCTTCTTCAGCTTCGTGCCTAGATCTTTTACTGTATATTGACGAAGATGGGCGTTTGAAATCTAAGCTATATGACAAGCGTGATGATTTTAATTTCCCAATTGTGAACATTCCCTTTCTTAGCAGCAATATACCTACCTCTCCAGCCTATGGAGTGTACATTTCAAAGTTGATACGTTTCTGTCGAGCGTGTAGTTTGTGCAGTGATTTTTTTTAACAGAACAAAAACACTGTCCTAAAAGCTGCTTAGTCAAGGATTTGTCCAACCCATGTTAATTTCATCCCTCAAGAAATTCTATGCCCGTCACCATAACATAATTGAAAGATATGACGTGTCAATATTCAAAATGAAAGTGGACATTTTCAGCTAGATTCATGTCTTCCCGGATTTGACGACCGATTTTGACATTTTCTAGATTGACTCACTCACAGTGTGACTGGTGCTGTTAACAGAGCAGGACATGCTTACCATTCCGGAGCAACTGATGTCAATTTCAGTTTCACTGGAGTTCACACTGTGAGTGCCTTTTTTTTTAATGTTGTGATTTCTATTTCTGTGCCATGTATCTCTCTAACATCATTGTCTTCTGTGTTTAACGGCATTGTTTTCCGTGTCCTCGTTTTGGCCATGTCTTTGGACTTCGATTTTTGTAAATTCCACTCCTTTGTTCCTTCGGTATTCTACTGCCGTTGTTTTATAGTGATAATATTGTGAATGAACACATTTCAAAATGAATAAAGTAAAATCAACAATGCATTACAATAAAAGGATCACACACAGAGAGACAACATTAAATACAAGGAAAAAACAAAAAAGAATAATGCAAACGCCACAAAATATATAAATATGATTAAAGCATTATTCATAAAACTACTCTGTATTCTAACAAGTATGATTTCAATTACTTTCAATACTTGGATATATACCTGTTCATTTGCAACATTTGAAAAAGGTGCACATTCAAGTTGATTGGCCATAGGATCTGTTTGATGTATTTGTAGTGCCATATAAAACTCATACATGACCATGGTTAGCATGTAAATATCACTTTCTTTTGAGTACTGTCCATTTTGAAGTACCTCAATTGGTTGCCTAAAACATTTAATTTAATACATGTTTTAATATAGACAGAATAATTTTGATCGTCAATCTAGTTTGCTTTAATTTTCACATCATACAAATATTTTTTATTTTTCAAATCAAAAATGCTTTCTGTATGATTACTTGTTTTGTTATTTTTTAAGAAATGAGGCATTGTTGAAAGTAACTAACCAGCGGCGTCTATCTTCTTTTATTTCATCTATAATACAGTCATCAAGAATTGCAGCATTATCATACCATAGCATGCGTCCAATTCTGGCAATGGTTACCTATGTAAGATAAAAAAAAACTTCTACTAGCTTTATTTCTAGAGGGTTATTTCATCAGTAAATGTATGGGAGGTACATATTTTTATGTAGATTGATAGTGCAACTACCTTCTCAACCCTACCTCCCAATAAATTTATCAAATACCTTCTAATCCTTCCGTACATTCTATTTTGCTGCAATAGCCCAACGTGATACAGTACTCTGAAAATTCAAGTTGGCCGATTTTTGTGATCCATAAGTGATCCTTTTGCAGTTGATGATTGCAGTCAGTGATTGTTTTTTTCTTTTGATCATTGATCAAACAAGTATACGTGATCAATGATCATAAAACTATGCAATCCTTGATCACAAAGTCACAATCCTTGATCGCAAGAATGTCAACTTCGATCGCAAGGTTGTGATCCTTGATCTCAGAGTTGTGATCCCTGATCGCAAAGATTTGGTCATTGATCACAAAAAGTTGTGATCCTTGATCACAACAGTATTGTAATTTATTAGATAATAATTGATAAATAATTCATTCCATTTAGAAATAGATTTATTTTATTAACAGTTTTTATGTGTACTTCCCATTATCGAAAGATTATGACAGAAGTGAAAGTAAAAAATTTAGGTTAATTGCAAAACTTTTTATTTTACGCAACAAAGCAATAAAAAGCTGACAATCTAAAGCTTTGAATCTAAAAAAAAACAATATATAAATGTTACATTAAAGATAAAAATTTCAGTGAAAATAAAGAATGGGTGAACATTTGGAACCAGTTTTTTTTTTATTTTGGTGTCGCAACGCCCCGCTCGGGCAAAAGATCTTTGACGTTGTGTACATTAAAGCAGTAACAACAGGTTGTACCCGAATACAGGTTATTTTAGTGATATTATTAACTGTTTTGTAAAATTTAGACATTCTGTCTTTTACTAATACATTAATTCAACACCAAGCAGCGGCTCCGCTATATCTACAATTTATCCAAAAATAATAATAGCTACAAAAAATTAACGAGAAGAAATAAATTTGTCTATTAAACAGTAACAGAGACATGTAATTAATTGGTTTAATATGTCTCTGACAGTAATGAATACAATAAAAATACATTTATTCATGAAAACAATTATATTTCTAATAAATCCATTAATAAAAAACAATTACATTTCTAATTGGACATAACTAGACTCTTAAAATAGCTTTACGAAGATGGGTAATACACATACCATGCAACTCCCGATTACTTTTGATATAAACTAGAATGTCAATTGTTCCAAGAACAATTGATAGGTATTTTCCAAAGTTGCGTCATTATGTTCTCATTATTGATTGTCCTAACAAACTGGCTTATTCTTTTTTTATATATATAAAAATATCATTTTAATCATTAAACAAACATTCTAAGCTTCATATGTATCTATTTTTGATAATTCAAACGTCAAGTATAGTCGTTTTCTTTGGCTTTGACATTAACCTCATTCAAAGGTCAAGTCCTACTTAATACTTTTTTGAATGGAAAGCCCTCTTTATCTGCAAAGAAAGCTGTTAATATAACACCTACATCATTCACAAAAAATGAGTTTTTGGTCTATCAACCCATAACAGGTGGTCGTATCATTTTGGACCCAAAGTAAGAAATGAAAAGAGATACACGTTTTCTTTGTCACATTCAATTAGCTATCTGTAACAGCTGTAGAGCTGCTTACAATTTCTAAGACAATTCTGTTTCTAAAAACAGATCGGATTCACAGGGTCAGTCTGATTAAAACCTGTCAAGGCTGATAAATGGTACCAAGTATCAAAAGAAAGTATAATGGTATTGCGTTGGTGTCAGCGTTTTTGGGCAGCATAACTTTGGTTCTAGTAGACGGATAATTATCAAATTTTAGTATGATGTTTCTTGGCACATGCGTAAACTAAGATTTCGATTATAGATTTTTGGCCCGCCCGTTTTACAATAAAGGGCCAAAAAGGAGAATTTTTTTTTACATAATCGACCCCAGAATCTTTATTATTAACCAGATTTTGATGGGGGTTCTTTCGGTGTGCTCTTATGAAAAATTTCCAAACAGTAAGATTCCACGAATTTAACGTAGTATGTACAGCTTTCGAGATAATTTGGGGCAAATCTAAAAAAAAAATGTTGTATTTTTTTGTCCAATTCTGATGTGGTTTCCATTGGATTCCATATGGTAAATTAAGACAGCGCTCAACTATTCTAGGTTTATGGTAACTTGTTTCTTTTCCCAAATATGAGGGCCTAATGGGGCCAAATTGAAAATTTGCAGATTACCTAAAATTTTCATTTTGCACCTGATTTTTGATGGGAGTATTTTGTTTTTTTTTTTAAACCTCTTGATATATGCTCACGGCAATATTCAACGTATTTGGTGTAGGGGGTCAAAGGGGCCATGATTGCATTTTTTAAATAATGTGAAATTTCATTTTTGATCAGATTTCGATTGGATTTTTTTCTTTGGATTCCTCTTGATATAAGCTTTTAGTAGTTAAACAATGGATTTGTTGTAGCTCTTATAAGGGGTCAAAGTGGTCAAAAATCGTAGATATGTGAAGTTTTTAATTTTGATCACATTTCAATGAGATGTTTTCTTTGGATTCCTCTTGTTGTAAGCTTTTGGTTGTATGACAAAGATTTACCATAGCTCTTACCCTTGCCGCACTGTTAAGGGTCAAAGGGTTCAAAATAGTTTTTTGAAAATATGTAGAAAAAAAATATTAGACTATAATGGGATTGGTATCTCCGGATTCCTCTTATAGTTAGGTTTAAGATGCCTACTTCGACATACTTCGTATAATTTCTGATCTATATAAGGAATCAAAAGGGCTAATTCAATTTTTATTTTCCATAGTTTGTGTCCAGCAAATTACTGGGTCAAGCCCTTTATTATGTCCATCTAATTATTGTGTCAAGCTGTTTAGTATGTCCACAATCATTTAAATTACACGTGTACAAATTGCAGTGGTCGACATGCTGCTTTCGTTTCATGCTGCGCTCGGCGTAGCATAGCATTTATTTCGTACTAAAATTACTAATTTTGCTTTGATACTGATTATGTTACATATTTAGATAAGATTGCTGAAACATTTTATCAAAATGTCATCTAATTATCTATCACCTATGATAAACATTTCTCAAAGTACATAATATAAATATAAATTTGTTAATAATTAGAATTGACAGCCATTTAAAACACATGTACATATACTTAGTAGTAACGAAAATATCAATTAGTGTCATTATGACAGATATACGAAAGCCGAGAAGGGACATCATTTTGAGGAATTCTGAATACGGAATTCAGAATTTGGAATGCGGAATTCAAGAATTTTTTATCTATTTCCCGCCTTTACTTGGGTATGGTGCAAATAAACATTTAATTATGTGTTTATAATACTGAAAGGTCAATTACTGGAGGGAACATTATATATAAGTATTTCATTAGATTGATAGATGGGAATGCCATAGAAATAAAGTTATTGGGGTACTCGGGGGATATTGATTATAATTCTGTTAAGTATACACGAAAATAAATGTACATTATAGTGTACGTAAAATTTGTATTATAGATATCAATTTGTATTCAAATAAATATCCTTTTCCTCTTGGAAAAAAAACCCTCACAGTTCCTAACGAGTATATTAATTTGCACATTTTTTGAATGGAAATTCGAGTGTTGACCAAACAAAAAAAAAGAAATAGATATTTTGCAAGTAATGTACATTTCGTTTTTTCTTTTTTTTTTTTTT
>MJUU01050301.1:0-26480 GCA_002080025.1 Modiolus philippinarum
GCCCCTTTGACCCCTAATACCTCGGAAACAGTAAGAGCTACACCAAATTTGTTGACATACTACTGAAAGCCTACAATGTGAGGAATCTAAAGAAAAAAATCCCATTGAAACCGATGAAAAATAGAAATTTTAGGTATTCTGCATGTTTGCAATTTTGCCCCGTTGGGCCCCTCATAGCTTGGAAAAGAAACAAGTTATCAAAAATCCAATGGTGCAGAGCTATGTTAATTTTTCATAAGGAATCCAATGCAAAAAACTGCATCAAAATCGGACTAATAATAAAAAAATTAAAATTTTTGAAATTTGCCCCTTTTGGGCCCCATTTACCTCGTGAACGGTACATGCCACGTGAAATCCGTTGCCATACTACTGATTGGAAATTTCCTCAGGAGGACACTGAAAGAAACCCCATCAAAATCCGATAAATAATAAAGATTCTACAGTCAAATATACGAAAACATCAAATTTAACCCTTTTTGGCCCCTTTTTTAAAAACGGGTGGGGCCACAATGACCAAAACAAAGCCAAGCCTTCCTTTTATGCCAAGGAACATTGTGTTAAAATTTCATAAGGATTGGTCAACTGAAACTAAAGTTATTGACCAAAAACAAAAGTGTCTACAGACAACGACGACAACGACGACGACGACGACGACGACGATGACGACGACGACGACAGCACCATACCATTATACGACCGCAAAAATTTTTGCGGTCGTATAAAAAACGCTTGACATCTATTATTGATCAGAAATATAAAGCATTTTGATAACCCAGACCACATCGAAAGGATGAAAGGAGGAAAATAACAGAAGCAGAACGTATAACATTCCGACATGGCTTTGACCATCATGAGTTGTCATTTGGCCTTTTTTACATGTTTAACCAAATATAAATATAAATAAACAGAAACACAATGAAGAACAGACGTATATTGACAACAATAATAACTATCCTGTAAGTGTCACTGCCTTTGTTACGGTAAAGAAATGGGAAAAAGAAATTCAGATTCCCATTGGGTTTAAAAAATTTAGAAAGTCCAAACACAAAGCCAATAGTTATAAAAGTGACCAGATCTAAACTTAACTTTATGGTTTCTTAAATATTCATTTCAGCAAACACTGAAACAGACAAGTTTGCTTTTTTTAGCAAGTGGTTGTTAATTTTAGTGAGTGGAAAAAAATCCATATGCTTTCTTTTGCAAGTGGAGAAAAATTAAATACTTTCCCTTTAGTGCCATTCCAACTGCTTGATAATACAGTTAACACTTTCAATTCATCAAGCAAACTCTTTGTTGTCATATTTCAATGGTCAATGAGCATATGTAGACCAGAAATTGTTCTAAAATTTGATTTAAAACAGAAGAATTTTCGTTCTGGTGCAATGTTTAATCAGAAAATGTACGGTAAGTATATTTGTGTTGGAACTCCCAGGGATGACGCTACTATATAATTTAGGGCCGCCCTGCGGCCCCATTCCCCAAACAAGAAAATTCCCAATCGCAGCAAACAATGTTTACAAAATCAGATTTTTTTCATTTCCGTCTCCGGTGAATCTTTCTTTCCGATCCGCGTCGCCTTTTGTTAGAGTCGGAAATTACTCAAAACATCACAGTAACTTCCAGAAGTAACTAAATAAAGTAATTTACGCCATTTACGACCACCCTGAAGATGAACAAAATGTCTGAGATCGCAAATGTCCATAAGGGAACATCTTGAAAGTCTGTCAGAATGCGTAAAGTGAATTGAAATTGTGTTGTTATCGTTCATTATCCTGTCTAAAATTTGAGACTTTCATCCATGACTTTTGAAATACGTGGTAACTTGCAAATGCTCTCATTAGCAAAGATACGGTTTGCAATGAAATAAATATTGAATAGTTATGACTTGAAATCAGAGTTTCTGAAACTGGGACTTTTAACTGGTTGAGAATTTGGAACTGCACTTCATCTGGAGGTGCTTTCATTTCTACTAGTTAAAACGAAATGTGGAAATGACTTGCTCTATGATTAATGAATGAATGCATAGTCATTTCATGGAATGAGGTGTATATATCATTGGGTATGAAGGGTTTGATTTTGGTGATAATATTGAAATGTGTATGTCATCTTTATTTGCAGACAACCAACGAATTTCTGACAGAATGTTGATTTGCTTTCATATAGGAAAAGAGCAGTACTTTTTTTGTTGATGATCAGCTTGATGAAATTCAAATCTGGTGTAATTTGAAAAACTATATAAAATATAGTCTTAATGTTTGAAAAAAATGTATAAAATATAGTCTTAATGGCTTTTGTGTAATGATACTTTCCATTCTTCAAGCTGTTGTGTGTACTTACACATATTCTTGGTTTATACAAACGTATATTGCAGTATTTGATATATTTTCATTTTCCCAATCTAAGTTGTCGCTATGCGAATTTCCCAATTTGTTGGACGGGGACCCATTTGAAAAGAGCTAAAATCACTCCGGACTCCTGTTCACCCCTCCTTACTGGTACCAGTATTCTGGCAGTAAAGTATTCGTTACAATCTGTATTTTGACAATTTTTTGCATACATAAAACAAACGACGGAAACTATACTTTTTTTTTTAATTGTGTTAATAATTCCTCCATATAACCACACAAGCAATGAGTATGGTTGCCACAATGGACTTATTTGTTCATTCTTTTGTGGATTTTTTGTTGTCTTATTTTTTCATATGTCTGCAAAATATTTTTTTTCTATAGAATGATCTACATTAACTCATACCAACTCTTCCGTAACAACCCTCTGGTAAAGCTATCTGTATATCTGTCATGGCACAACATTTTTCCTTTGGTGGAATCTTATAGTCATAAGCACTGAAAAAAGTTAGTTATTCTTACATGTTTAATTATCATCATTCCCTCTGCTTTTTGCAGTTGGGGTTACATGAACCATTTGAATTTAAATTTGGGGGTAGAAGGTGTTTTTTACCTTTGTTTTTCATCCTCTTAAAGGATTCATTCCCCATGTGAAAACATCCATTTTTTCCAAAAAATATATGTAAAAGTTCCAAATAGAGTTGAGCATTTAAATAATGTTTTTGATTTAGAATCCATTAACAGAAATTTCTTTATTATTAAGTTCAGAGGCAGACAGAAGAAGTTAAAATGGGGTTTTAAATCAACAAGAATGATTTATTTCCCATTTTTTTTTAAGAGGCTAATGTAGAATAATGTATGCAATATCATACAAAAATTCCCAAAATGGACATCGCCGATGATATTTTCCAAATGTTAGGGGTTGGGGACTTATTTTAATAAAAGTAGAAATAGCCCTGTAAGAAACCTATCAGGTTGGAAGACATATACCGTATAGCAGGTAATTTTCGGGGGGTTATAATTTTCGCGGATAAACTTAAATTGCGAAAATAAATTCGCGAATATTTTCTGTATTCTTAAGATATATATAGGATCTTTGATAATCTGCGAAAATTTAAAACGCTAAAATATTTGGCATACATTTTCCACTCAAATCCGCGAAATTTTTGACCCGCAAAAATAACCCGCTATACGGTATGCTAACAACTATTTTCCTATAACTTTTGATTTGAACAACACAGTTCAATCCAAAATCCATTATGCTCAATGATCAATTATTCAAATGTACATGCAAGCATGTTTAATTTGTGAAATTGTATGTGCATGTTTTAAAAATGTACGTGAATTACGTACTGCAGTACATGAATGGGCATGCTGATTATAAAATGTTCATAGTTTATTCCACTGAATTTGTATTTGAATTTGTATCATACTATGATAATTCAACAGAAGGGAAATGATCATTTTCAGGACTAATCTGATTTGTGTAATTTCTGTTTTCTAGTAGCGAAATAAATGTCTATATTAAACTTTCAATTAACAGGGGTTAACAAATCCACTGGTCCGAGGTCCGGGACCTGGGAATTTATACTACAGACAAGTGCATAACACCATTCAAAAAGTCCGACGGACCAGTGAAAAATCAGAGGAAATGATTTACTTCACGTTTCATGTTGTTTACTTTTTCATTTATCCAACTCAATTATAAACTTTGAAAACATATTGATTGATCCTTTAACTTACTTTCAAGCGCATTGAAGACTGATCTTCTTCGCGCTTGACAGCAACGGGAAATCCCTATCTATAATATAAGCGTAAAACTAAAGTTGATCGACATGATGTCATTTCGTGTTTCAGTGGTTTTATCAAAAGTCGTGAATCGTAACATTGGTCGTAAGTTACTTATAACGTTTGTAACCTAACTTTACCAGTCAGGGGTACTACTTAAACAGGTGATATTGTTATTACTTATTTGAATAATTAATCAATTTCAGTAATCACCTTTATAAGTGATTTCGACGTTTCCTTTGATCTTCAAATGCAAATTTCATCAATTTTCCATGTAATGACAGCTTTTTCTGTAATTACCTCCTATAGATCAGTTATCTCATTTTTATTATATATCAATTTCAAGAGTGGGCATGGCCAGTAAGTTACTGCGCAGAAGCCTTAAAAAACCCTCTTGGGAATTTTTCTATAATTAATTTCTCATTATCTATTCTCTGTCTAAGACTAAGTGTAACAATTCTTAGTTGTATAATATACACATTCTATTTTTAGAATTTCAAAATGGGCTGATTTGCTCTCATTTACCAAATATTTCAAATAATGCTAATTTTCAGTAAGCAGTAAAAACAGACATGTATATTAAGGAAAAGAGAGGTTTGACATTTGATGCTATTTTTTTCATGTAAAATCATAAATTTTTAATCCTAAAAAATATATATTCAATAAATAATCAAGAAAACAAGTTTAAATTACTTACATAAGTGATCAAATGTTTTCATCTATAATTACTTATTAAAGTGATTTAAAAAAAATGTAGAAAATGGAGTATCAAATTACATCAGAATTTTCTGCTTTGATCACTTCAATAAGTGATTCTAAAATCACTTGCTCAAGTAGCGCCCCTGACTGTTTACTAATATGACGTCCAGGCCAGAGTTCACAGTTTTCATCTTGCATGTTCTCATTGTCCTTCAAATCTTGTTCCTAGCGTTTTTTGGTGCATTTTTCCTTGATCATTTATATGAATTTCACATTTTTTTCTGTGCTCATGGCAAGAACAGGCTTCAAATGTATTACATCACAAAAGTCTCCATTATATTTGACCAGGAACTTGTATTAAGGACAGGTAGAGAGAGTAGGACATTTTTCATCTTCTGAACTCTCTGGACTTATCAATTTTGGTACTTTAATGTTGTAGGCTGTTAAGGAAAAGGGATCTGGTAGAAGTTTGTGAATTTTATATATGATACCAGTCAAAGGATTAATTGGTATAGGTAAAAAATAATTAACTTTACAGCATAGAATTTTTGTATAATCCTAGATAAAAGTTAATATTTTACCCTATGGGAAATGACAAAAAATTGTGGTCTCGGACTTGCTTCGAACTTTGGGCCAGTCTGTAAGGACCACTGAAAATTTGGTCAGGACCAGTGAATTTCTTTGAGCTACAAGTCCTGGACCAGTAAGGTTCTGGAAAATTTTTTAACCCCTGAATTAAGCAACCAAGTATTGAAACAGGAATGACTTTACTGAATCTTCAACCAAAAGCCAAATACCCTTATATAATAAAGCTTAAAAATCACCCTGTGTGAAGGAATTAGATAAATATCTGCATAGCAGACTAATCATCAGTTTCGGGATCATAACTTGAAGGATCCTGATTCACATAAGGCATTGCTGTTTTCAAGCTGATAAGAGACTAAAAGGGGGTCCCTTTCTCGAAATCTGGGCAATAGTTTTAATCTTTCCCATTTCACAAATGGGAAAATGTTTTACAAAGACATTTATACAATCCCTCTTTTCTCAGTTCACAGGAATTTTTTTTGGCATTTACCCGCATCATACACAACACCTTTTCCCATTTTCACAAGCACAGGTGTTTTCTGTAAGATCCCATTTCCCGTTTAATAAGAGGCCACCCCTGCTTTAACCCCATCAAGACCCACTGCAAAGGAACGTATTTTATAAATATAAATCAGAAATTTTAGAAAACAATAAATTTATAACCTCAACATGTGTATGAATGAAATATATTGCAGAATTGTGTGTATACTAAGTAGTCAAGTAGCCAGAGCTCTTTAAAGGTCTTTTACAAATTCTTGATTTGGTCGACCCCGGGGGTTGACCATAGCTATGGAACTCTAGCGCCAGTGGTCTTTTGTGCTGATTTTTAGTTAGTTGCAGACCACATAATAAAAATAAAGGACCTAAGCTAGCCAGGGCTGACCATAAAGTTACCTATATATTTTTATCCCTGTACATTTTTTATAATTAATTTAAAAAACAACTGCTTATACACGTGTGTAAATCACAATATTTTGGCTTGCTCCATTACTTTGGCACCTAGCTGTGGAAAAGTAGGTCTATAGACCCTTTCACAATAGACGAGTTTCCAATTGGTGAATTTTCCCGCAAAATTTTGACGTCACAATATAGATTTTTGGACGTCACAATGTTAAGTGATGCAATTTACTCCGATTGACCCCCAGGTCAATCGGGGTAATTCATTCATAAAACGAAATTGGAAATTCGTCTATAACTGCGGACCTGAATTTTGCCCATGTGCTCATATGCCTTTGAGTGGGTAAAATGCAACGTCATAAGAGGGTGGTAAAGGGTTATTTTCGTGCAACGTTTTTGGCGCTTTATAAATTCGTGTTTTGTGTTTTTATTCCTTGTGTTTTCGTGTTGGCATTATTTCATGTGCCTCGTTTTTGTACACTTTTTTCAGTTCGTGATTCGTTTTTGATATTTTATGTTTCGTGCGTGTTCACAGTTTCCTGTAAAAAAAAATCGGGAATTGTAACAATTAGAATTGTAACTGTACTGGAAAGTATCACAGAGCAAAATTTCAATGATTTTCATTGATTTCAGGAGCTTTCAGGTAAAAAACTTTTGATAGGATGCATGAATTACCATTAATGATAATGACTTCTCAAGTTTCCGGCGAAATACGAGCAGCAATTTTCCGTGTTTCGTGATTGGCCATTTTTATCATTCGTGTTTCGTTTTCGGCAATTTCTAAGCATGTTCTTTCGTGTTGGGGACCCCCCTTTACCACCCCCTCATAATATATGTGACGTCTTAATNAATTGTCCTACGACGTCATTTTGGCGGGAACTAATTATTTTCCACTCAAAATCGTAGGAAAGCAGTTATCGTGAAAGGGTCTATAGGTCCTTTTATTTTTTTCTGATTTGGTACACAACTATCCAAAACTCAGCACAAGGATCATAACAGCTACGGTTCCGCAGCTAGATGGGACCAAGATGTAACTCATGTGAAATAACAACAGTGCCAGTGGACTGCGAGATAACACTTATTAAATTAGTGTTTGTTGCACACGTGAAGTTCTTATTCAATTGAATCATCTTGGAGACGTGTCTGTTATTTCTTCTTAATCGAATAAAATCTTGTGCAAAATGGGGGGGGGGGGCTAAAAGGAAAAACATCTATCAAGATGCCGACTTTTTACTTTCTACCTGTACAAATCGTAACCAGCAGCTAGTTTAGACCCTCTTGTCGGACTTAAAGCATTACTTGTTAATTTTGCAAAGCGTAAAATAACATTGTCGAGAGGCATTTTGATTTTTTTAAAGGGTGGTTCCTCCACCAAACTCATCGACAGCTGTTTCCGCCAATAATTTCCCGCTCCCAATTGCGTCTCGGTACTCCTCTAATCTCTAGTCAGAATCTGATCGATAAGCCGTGAGAGTAATGGAAATCGACCTTTGTTGATTGGTCAATTGGTATCGACTGATATGAGCGTCTTTTGTCATGATGCAAGCTAAAATGGATACAAATTTGACAGGGAACCAAAAAGGAGGATACTAAATTAATGAAAAACACAATAAGTTCGCTAAAAATGTTTAACTAAATTCACAGTAACTCCTGTAGTTGGCGATCGCAATTCTGGAATACCAGAATTGTGAACAATTCTGGAACAAAAATTTATTCCAGAATTGTTGTTCCAGAATTGTTCCAGAATTGTTAAATTTTGATTATATTATTGTTCCAGAATTGTTACCGCTTAAGCACTAATTATTGAAAAAAACTCTGAATGTTAGGATAATATTTTATATCAATATTGTTTCAATTTAATTGATGATTTTTTAAATAGTTCACATTGATAATTTGACTCCGCAGTTTATTAAAAAAATGAAATACGTGTACTAAAAGACTTTACAAAACAACAATTTAGATTCTTTTTGAATATGTTGGTGGCTCTGAAAAAGCCGTTTGTTATTTGTGTAGTCTTTTTGTAAATTAAACCATGGACTGCTCTACAATATGTGCCATTATGTTTATATTTCAAAAACTTGGATTCCAATACTGTCACACCATTTTTTTTCCTCTAGTAGCTTGGGAGCATATATGTGTAAGAAGAAACCCTTTTATTTCTTTGTATCAGAACTTATAGCTGAATAGGCATGATATGACTAAGTAGCTAGAACTCCTAGCTGTATCTAGGTGAACAAACTTTACACTTTGGTAATACAGTGCTGGAGGTGAAGTTCTGACTGAATTTTCAAGCAGGCTCACTGCTTGGTGGAATGATTAACGGTGCTTGGTAGAACTTTATGAATGAAATGTAAAAGTTTTCTAGTCTAGTTCCGAGGTATGTTATAGCTGGCTGATTGCAAAGTGTATGCTAGTTAAAACACCCATGTTGTTCTTTCTGTCCCTGTGGCATCTTCCACTTGTGACTGAACAGGCTTTCGCAAGTTTCCACAACTACACAAGTTCCATCAAGAGCAGTAGGCGTGTTCATCAATTAGTGTCTCAATTCGTGTTGGATTTAAATTGCAGTGATATTAGATTCATTATTTTAGAATCCCCCCTTTCCTCATTCTTACTTCGGTATTCGATTGCCGATGTATTTTTACAGAACAATCATCCTGTCAATACTAGAACACCTGGATGGTGTGTCTCCTTAGAAACTGCTGTATCTTTAGTCTGTGGATTCCATTGAGGTAAATGACTTATATTTGAATCATTAAATTCAATCAAAGCATCAAAATTTCAAAATTAAGTTGTCAATTAATTAATTAAGTATCAATAAATTAACCACTGCAATTCCATTTACATGATCAAAGGCCATGGATGACACAATTATCAAAATATATCATTACGGTAATTAAAGATCAAAGGGTTCAGTATATAATACTTTAATTAATAAAAGGGTGACCAATTTAACAAACTGTAACAATTCTGGAATATCACAATGTTCCAGAATTGTTGGAAAAAAAATATAAAAAAATAACAATTCTGGAATAAATTTTTGTTCCAGAATTGTTAACAATTCTGGTATTCCAGAATTGCGATCGCCAACTACAGGAGATCCTTTCTTTTTTTGTTATTTTGTATCGTAGACAAATCGATGTTTTTTTATATGTCTCTGTATAATAACTAATTACCGAATTTACTGTGAATTTAATTTCTGCCTATGTGCATTTCGACAACGTATGTCTCTTCAGTGCTGATAAAATCTAAACTTTTGGAAGACCATAAACTCAAAGATATTTAAAAACTGATAGAGAACAAATAACCAATATGATCTAAATGTGAAGTCAAAATCGGCTAAGGACAGAGCTTTGCATGAGGGAGATACTTCTTAGTTTTCTACAAAATTTTGCATGAGGGAGATACTCCTTAGTTACTAACTAAGACTAAGAAACTTTATTTATAGTCGGATTTAGTACAGGCAAAACATAAGCTCTGTAGAGCTTTTAACCGACATGAGTTTTCTACACATTTTGCCAAAATATTGTTATGTATGTGTAATGTTGTATTTCATTTATTTATATTTATTATGTATATGATTACAATCTCAATATCCGGCTTTAATACGAAATAAAATATAAAAAAACTCCCTGTAACTATCATTATGTATCAGTATTGTTGTGTCCATGTGTCCCTGGACACAAAATGAATGCCAACTGTTTTTTTGTGCCGAAACCAGGACATATCTAAACTATCAGTCAAGTAAAATAATGTACCGTAGCACGCTCATCCACCTAAATACCCTTTACTCCTTTGATCCTGATAAGCATCTTTGCAGACAAAACTTCGTATTTTGCAGACAAAACTTCGTATTTTGCAGACAAAACTTCGTATTTGATAAAAAACGTAGTGTCTTATTAGTCTAAAACCATTCAATTTGGCGAGCGGACGGTAGTTATTCCATTTGTATAATTCCAGATAGTACAAGCTTATTTACGAATGCAATTATTAGTTCCTGCATGTTCCAAATAATAGCCCCACATGTATTGTTATTTTAGGAAGAAAACAGTTTATCCTATTGTTTACAGACAGTTTCAGTCAGTACTAAAACAGATGATCAATTATATTGAGGAAAACCCTGATCAATACTCCACTCACAGTTTCAGGCGCGGTGGAGCCAGCTGGGCCTTTTTCTGCAGAAGTTCCTTCAGAGTTAATATACAGTTATACGGTGATTAGAAAAGTGACGCTTATAAAAAAATCTTTAAATTTTAATTTAGATGATAAAATAACTGTAGCTCAGAAAATTATTTCACAGATTTCCAATTCTTTACTCGTTTCATAATTTACAGGGATTTTCACAGAGAAAAGAGCTACTCTTATTTCGGCTTCTATACCAAAATATGTAGATGGCATCTATGGCTGTACTACTTAGGCTTTTCCGGGAGCTTCAATTGGAGGACTTTCTGGACTGATTGCATCTGGGAGTATATATTGATTTAAATTCTTTAATCATTGTCCTTGTTCAAGTTGGAACCAATAACATCCGTTAATACAATCTTATCATACTATGGTGATTTGAACAAAAACAAATGCAAAAATTGCGTTCATATCTATTCTACCTAGACTGACAGATAATAAAAAAATCACAAAACAAAGTAAACAAAGTAAATACAGAATTAAAGGAATTATGTAAAAGAAATAATTTGCTGTTTTGTAATTTATATAAATGTTTTTTACATAACAATTTTCCAGACCCCTCTTAATATGCCCCAAGAGACGGATTACATTTAAATTTTGCAGGCACTGCCCTGTTGAGAAAAAAGGTTATTAATATAATCAGACATATATGTGTATAAATGTTTTTATGTATGATGTATTGAAGTGATCGATATTGTATATATTTTCTTTTCTCTTTTCAGGGAACTGCCATTCAGAATATGATGCCAGTATTCCTTTTTCAGTTCTATTCTTGATCCTTATGCATCATGAGTGGTTTCGCTTTTTTTCTTTCCATTATCCATATACATTTTTGGAAGGAATAATATATTTTTTTTAAGAAAGGAGAAAAGATTAGTATAACTGTATTAACTCTAAAGGAACTTCTGCAGAAAAGGCCCAGCTGGCCCAACCGCGCATTTATTTATATTTATTATGTATATTAGTATAATATTTATATTTATGATAAACATGATTTTTACTGCCAATACAAGTTAAAACCGTTTGAGTTTTAGCTTGCCGGGACGAATGTCCGGAGAGCTATTGTCATACCCCCGGCGTCGGTGTCGGCGTCGGTGTCGTCGGTGTCGTCAGCAAAAACTTTAACCTTGCTTGTGAAATGGAAACCTTAAGAGATGGGATGTTGATATTTATGTGGCTTCCTTGTAATGTGAGCTTTCTTGTGATATTTGTAGACATTTTGACCTTGACCTTGCCCTTAGGGCAATTTTTAAAAAAACTTGAACCTTGCCTCTAGATGGTAGGATTTTAGTGGTAGGGTGTTCTTATTTGGTATATGACTCCCTTATGATGAGAGCTTTCTAGCAGTAAAATATTTGTAGACATTTTGACCTTGACCTTTCCCTGAGGGCAATTTTTGAAAAACTTTAACCTTGCCTCTAGAAGGTATGCATTTAGTGGTAGGGTGTTCATATTTGGTATGTGACTTCCTTATAATGAGAGCTTTCTAATGGTACCATATTTGTAGACATTTTGACCTTGACCTTTCCCTGAGGGCAATTTTTGAAAAACTTTAACCTTGCCTCTAGAAGATAGGCTTTTGGTGTTATTGTATTCATATTTGATATGTGACTTCCTTATGTTGAGAGCTTTTTGGTGGCACCATATTTGTAGACATTTTGATCTTGACCTTGCCCAGGGGGCAATTTTTGAAAAACTTTAACCTTGCTTATAGAATTTGGTTGTTTAGTTGTAGGGTGTTCATATTTAGTATGTGACTTTCTTGTGATGAGAGCTTCTAATGGTGCCAGACATTATGACCCTGGCCTTGCCCTGAGGGCAATTTAAAAAAAAAATATAACAGTTTTCTAGAATGTTGACATTTAGTGGTAAGGTGTTCAATTTCGACCTATGATGATGATAGCTCTCATGGCACCATTTTTTTAGACATTTTGACCTTGACCTTGTCCTTTAGTCAATATTTTTAAAAAAAAAAAACTTCAACCATGCTTCTAGAAGTTAGTTGTTTAACTATAGGATGTTTATATTTTATTCATGACTTCCGTATGGTGAGAGTTTTCCGGTAGTACCATAGTTGAAGACATTTTGACCTTGACATTGCCCTGGGGCAGTTTAAAAAATGAATCCTGTTTATAGAAGTTATTCTCTTAGTGATAGGGAGTTCCTGTTTGACATGTGGCTTTCTTATATCGCATTAAAAGTATTTATCACAAAAACGTATAACCTTCAAATTAATTGTGCTTTGTGATTACTCTAATCCCCGGCGAGCTATCATCAATTGTCTTCTGACAACTCTTGTTCTTTATTTCAACATCGATAATTGGATTAATTTGATATTCCAATTATTTATTTGGCAAAGTCAAATATCAATAAATTTTCACTTCATTGATTTGTTCGGATTACATTAGATTTATCTGGATCTATCTGGTTATGCGGGGGGGGGGGGGGGNAAATGCTTCTCAAGTAATTACATCTATTATTTTCATTGGCTAAGTAAAATTTTCCTTTGTTAATCTGTAACTATATTTGTTTGTTTTCTTATCCTTTACACATTATGTTATATATATAGCACCGCTCTTACGAATTAAAATATATATTGCAAGAAAACCGCGTAGCGGTTTGAGTGCAATAAATATTTTTAATGAGTAAGGCGGTGCTATATATGATTTGTAATATGACCAATGAAGAACGTGTTGCCAAAAGTGCGTCAAATATGCTAATGATTTTTAACATGAATGACAGGAAACCGTACAATTAGCACGTGATTTAAAATGAGTACATATTTCAAGAGGTACTGTTGTGTTGCAGTTTGTAAGGTAATAGGTGTTTTATTTTTGTGTCATTGTTTATTTTATATTTTTGTTTTAACCCGTTAGGGTTTATTTGTGCATTTAAAGTTTATTTTTTATCACACACGTATGTACCTTGTTTACCCGCTCAATTTGCAACTATTTATTTGAAAAAAAAATCATAACACCCCCCACAATTTCCAGAAAATCAAATGCTGCTTTCACTCATGTATACATAATAGGTATTTTCAAACACAAAACGTTTCTGTACATGGTACACAACAATAAGGGGACGGCCATCTGATTTTCGGGGTTTGATTTGAAACAAAAAAAAATGTTGCAATATAAATACACGATTTTGATAGGGCATTTTGCGAAAATAATTGTCATAGATGAACTTGAAAATAAATAATTTTCTAGGTTAAATCGTCCACCCCCCCTTGAGAAATCGAATGTTCGCCCCTCATCTTTACTTAATTAGCACGTAGTTTCTGCATTTTAATGAACAGTTACATCAGTCAATAAAGTTCGATATACCTCTGCCATGTTGGCGGCCTTTTTTCTATTTGCTAGGACCGTGGGCAGGGGAACCTGGGACTTCTGTCCATACTGAGTTATAAGGTTCCTTTATAGAAAAGACATTCGCACAGTGTGTTGTATCTTTAGACCATATCCGTTCCTCGACAATAAAATACTAGTAACAGGAATTACTCCTGTAAATAAATAAATTTGAATGGCAATTCGCTAGTTGAGAGGGGGCACAGGTTGGAACAGATGAAGAATAAACGTGCAAAATTTCAATTTGACAAATTTAGAATAAAAGACTCGATTAAAAGGAACATATAAAAATCTTCTTTCTGACACGAAAGTCCCGAGTAAAATTTCCATGCCATAGGCACTACAATAATAAGGACAGTTATTTACTAATATTAGCTGTTTACAATAATAATAAAAAACAGATGAATGACATTGGCTTCTGAATTTTCTGAGGAAGGAGTCAAGCAATGCATTATCATCTAATTTGCATGAATTTAATGCACTGAATTAAGCCCCTCCTACCCCATTGTATTTGTATTGTGTACAGGTACTGAACTTTTCTACAGTGCAATAACTTCCAAATAGTGAAATTAATGCATTCTACACGGAATATCGGCCTTTAGAGCATTGAAAGATCAAAGGAAATTTTAAAAATCATATTACACTAGTATGTCAATTGTTCGATGAACAATTGATAGGTCTATCCGGAAGTTGTGCCATAATGCTCTCATTTCACATTAACCGATTAAACTAAGACACTATATATATACCTTTAATATGTATATTTATCAATATACATTGACGTAAAACGAAAGTTTTTGTTGTCCATGATACTTTGATATTGACCTGATTTTGAAAGAGACATCTTCTTGTACTTTTTTGTATTTAATACATTATTGTTACTATAATGGTATTAAGCGACAAGCAAAAGAAAACCGGAAATCGATTGTCGAAAATCAGTTTTTGATCCATAGGTTCCAAACTGTTGGTTTAACCACCCTTTCCTTTGCTACAAATGTAGATCGTAACAGGACACACATTTTCTCCAACATTTTTATCTACTATCTATTACTGTTTTTGAATACATCCAATAGCAATGTCTCATATCAAAGTTCAAAGTTTTGTAGCAATAACTCGTATCACCTTCACATGTTTGTTCAACGCAAAGGCCTCATATATCAATTTATAGGTGGCCTGAATTAATTGGACCGACCTCTCAATTGTTTTGGGAACAACTGAGGTTCTAATTTTATCAGCTTCGCTGAAGTTTTCATCTGAATGTGCACAGCAAATGGTTGAAAATATTATATAAATACATTTTGCAGAACAATGATTTAAACACACGAAAAGTTTGTCTGTTTTAATACTTACTAGTTTTATAGCAGATTTATTGAGTGCATACGTTTTCACAATTAAAAGAATTTATTTAAGAATATGTTGAAAGATATTTTTCAATGTTTGTAATTATTATAAATGAAAAACTGGGCAGTTATTTATTTTATTTCATGATTTTCTACAAGTTGTATTATTTTTATCTCAAAAATGTGCAGATGGTCATACAAACTGTTACACAAGGCTTCATATTTCCAAATAGTATTAAAATACAGTAGTAAAATATATATCGTCCATTTTGCTGCCACTGTTTTTATTTTTATCGCAGTACCATGTCAGTGTTGTCATACATGTATTAGTGGCTGGGTTACAGAAAGTTCAAATGTAAGACACTAGACTTCACCGGGCAAAAGACCTCATCGGGCAACAGACCTCATAGGTCAAAAAACCTCATCGGGCAATAGATCTAAGTGGTCAATAGACGTCATCGGTCAATAGACTACATCAGTCCATAGACCGCACTGGTCAATAAATTCCATCGATCAACAGACCGCACTGAGCAATAGACCTCATTGGGCAATAGACATGCAGGGATATGAAAATACCAATAGATGAAAATACTCCATACTTAATAGAATATATAAATATATGTATAAGATATATATATTAAATTGTGTTTCTCTAATGATATGTCAAGTTTAAACCGGTTTTGACCCGTTGGATAAATTTTCTTTATTCAACGTATGTTGAATAAAGCCCCGTGCTATTTCCCGTCAAATCTATTCGGAATACAGTTCTCGGTGTTTATAATTGCATGATCATTAGAGAAAAAGATTACACCACTTCATCCCGATTATTACCATATTTTATCGACTCTCGATAGTTAAATTAAAAAATTTTAAAATGCTCGGCAAGCCTCGCAATTAAAATTTTAAAATTTAACTATCTCTAGTGGATAAAATATGGTAATGAACGGGATCTTGTGGTGTAATCTATATATATCAGTGATTAAGGATATTACTTAAAGTATCTATTAAATATTTTATGATGTAGTTTATCCATTTCTTTGAATACCTATATAAATATATGGTTTATTAAATGGGTTTTTGAATAGCTATAAATAGATTCATTTTTCCTAATGCAATCAAATTGATAACACTGAGTAGCCAGAAACACATAAGTTAATTATAAATGTTTATAATTTTTAGGGAAAGATTTCCCGTGGGAGAGATGTTTGCTCTCTATATTTTTCAGTTATGGTGTACTTGTGCATGAGAGAATTTCTCATATGGATATACTATTCATACTTTCAACGTAATCCAGACCACCTGTTTCAAGTGCCCACATCTCACCAATTTTTCTTACATTCGACTTGATGAGTGCCCTGTGTTTGTCTATATGTTGTGATCGTCCACTAGCTTAAGACACTAGTGTTTTTGTCTGGCAAAGGATGACAGTGATTGTAAGAGCACTTTGCGAGTTTAATTGATGTTTGTTGACAATCCCGCACCCATGACCAATGAAGACATGGAGACGATTAGCAAAGAATTCCGCTTAAACCGGTGCTAGGGGCCGTCTTGAACTTACTATGAGGTATGAGAAAAGCTCATTGTTGATGGCCTCATAGTGACTTCAAGATGAAGAACAACAATAAAAGCGTTGTTCCTTTGCTTGTTTTTTACCGTGAATTTGTAGAGACTTTGTCTCATGTGCATTTACTCCATATCCTTTTATTCACAATTTTTTAAAAGGGGTGAAAATTGATTTCTTAGTAATGCTTGGATAATGATTGGAGGGATCATTTCGGTGACTTCTGTGTTTGAATCCAATTACAGTCATTATTTGTTTTGATTTAATTTTCAATAATTGATATCAAAATTTACACCGTATTACGTTATACAGAATCAAAATAACTATTGTGAAATGTACTAAATGTTTCGGGGGGGGGGATATAAGTGTTAAAAACGTGTTGTTTTCATTAGTGTTCTTCTGTAATCTATGTGTAATTGTATGTCAAACAAAACACATAAAACAATAAAGTGTGCACATGCTTTACTTTTGTCGTCTGCTAAATATCAATTTTGACACCCAGGTGATCAAGTTTCAGTTTACCTAGTAAACACGAAACCACAATTTAGATAATTTGACAAGCAGATCATTTATCATTTAAATCAGTAGCTGCATTTGTGTAGACATTTTATTTTAAGGAACTGATGTCATCCCTTTTAAAGTGACCAATAAACCTTTGACCCCTACATTTTTGAATGTAAAACATATCAACTAAATACAATGATATAGGTCCCAAATACCTAATTCTTACACATTCCGAAATTTCCCCAAATAATTGCTCCAAGAAAAGTAACAAAACTTTGCAAGCCCTTATCATGAAAACTTCCATCCACCAACATTCGCCCAAATGAACGAAATATCTGTCATAGCCTGACAAACATTTTTCCCATTACAATTCACTACCTATTTATTACTATTTCCGAATAATATCACAAAACATGTTTAGGGAGTTTTCTAAAATAACCCCCTCCCCTGATAACGAAACGACCCAAGACGGATACAATCACAACTTCAACAGAAACTACAAAACCCCAACAAATTTCATCGGCCTACACTTACCCACTTAGACACCTCTGTGAAAAGAAGAAAACATTTTTTTTTACAATTTTACAATCCCAATAATGTCTATCCGTTGTACCGGATAGACCTTAAATATGTTAAAGTTTTGATGAAAATTTTGAGAGCGATTTTTCCCTCCCTCCCATCCTTAATCTAATCTTTACCAAAATTGGATCTGTATTGAAATTTATTATTTTCATATATATTTGTTGACAGGTGGTCACATGATTATGTATATTTCTAAGAGTTGTCAGTAAAACGTGGAATTGACTTTATGTATTGACTGTGTGCTAAAAATAGATCAGTCAGTTAAACATATGTATATTTCTAAGAGTTGTCAATAAAACGTGGAATTGACTTTACGTATTGACTTCGTGCTAAAAATAGATCAACCACTTTAACAATTTAAATACAAGGGGTAAAAGCCGAACTGACTTGTAATAAAGATGGATAATTAAAATTAAATGATTAAAAATAATGTTTTCTTACGTGTGATTTTTTATTCTAGTCTATATTTATTTGATCCCACGTAATTTCAGTTAAAAAACTCCCAACTGAACAAAAGCAAACAATACAAAAATAAGGAACACTGTGGCAAAAACTTTATTTTGAAATATTGATCTGCTGTTTTTAGATTGTATAAGACAGGATGTGTCAATTTCTAGTTCCACTAATTAGAATTTTATGCATGGTTGTTAGATTCATGTCGTAATTTTAAAATTTGTGAGGCAATTCATTTATCTATCAAAGCTATAAAAATAACATTTGGAAAACATGGAAAATAAAAAAAAACAATTGTAGCCTATTGAATTCGGTCAATGCAGAAATTTATTGACATGAAAAAAGTAAACTGACACTCGGACTTCGTCCTCGGTCAATATCCATTTCTCATGTCAATAAATTTCTGCATTGACCTCATCAATAGGCTATTGTATAATATTAATTAGTGCTCTATAAGGCGGAACATTTTGCTAAAATAATGTTATGTATGTGTCATGTTGTATTTATTTATATCTATTATGTATATTCATTTTATATTTATATTTGTATTAATTTTATGATAACATGATTTTTACTGTCAATACAAGTTAAAACCTTTTGAGTTTTCTTTATTTCAATATTGATAATTGATTACAATGTGAATATCCGGCTTTAATACGAAATATAATAAAAAAAAGCTCCCTGTAACTATCAGTCAAGTAAAATAATGTACCGTAGCACGCTCATTTCTACCTAAACGTCCACAGATATAGTATGATCACTCTATACGACGAACGGGAGCATTCTATCATTTTGAATTCATCAGTGTTTTATGATTAATAAATGAAAAGTACAATCATTATAGACTTAGGGCAAATCTTTTGAATAGTTTGCTTAGAATACAAGTAACGGCTCATTTTTTTATTAGGTATTTAAGTTTCATTTTGGTTGCAAAAGTCAGGACGCCACTCTATTGTAAAATATTTAAACAAGCGGGTGTAACTTTTAAGACACTGGCTACGATTACATGGAAAAGTTATTTTAAGAAAAATACAATAATATACAATTGCCACCCTAGATAGTGTGTGACCCAGCGGTTTCTCTCCCCGAGATATTAAGGTCACCCGAGAGCTTTGCTCGAGGGTGACCTAAATTTCGAGGGGAGAGAAACCGCTGGGTCACACACTATCTAGGGTGGTAACTGTTATATTATATCGAATTTTCTTGTTCATCGGTTGACCTTCCTATGCGACCCAACGGTAGCCGGTTGACCCAGCGAAATCTCAAATGCCATGTGACACGATTTGAACAAATCAGATTATAGATATTTAAATGAGTATATAATATTAATTATTAATTTGTTACCCAAGACCAGAACCGACACTAATTATGGAACCGTTACCGGTTGTCGACTTGTTTTAATTGCTCAGGGTTCAATCATGAGGTTCTTTATTCATCTGAATAATCAAATAGGCCCTGCAATAATAATGTTACAATAATAGATTCCTAACTAATTAAATATTTAAGCATAAAAATATTTACTCTAATACATACAGAAAATGTCTACAATTTTCTAGTCACATTTCATTGTTATAGACAATATATTTTCCATTTAATTAAATGACGACGGTATGTAACAATTTTATGACATGTACATCTACGAATAAAATCCTGATAATGCATACTGTTGTGAAATATTTCACCCAAATTTGTTATTATACCCCGCTTGAAAAGTGTGTGTGTGTGGGGGGGGGTATATAGTGATGGGGATGTCCGTCCGTCCTTCCGTCCGTCTTTCCGTCCGTCTTTCCGTACGTCCGTTACACCTTAGGGTAACCATATGTTATCCGCTACTCCTCCTGAACCGCTGAATGGATTTTCATGAAACTTTAACACAGTCCTTGTGACATAATGTAGATGTGCACCTCCTATTTCAGAATTTGATTTAATTGATTTTTGGGGTTTCCCATAGCAAAACATGGGACTTTGCCATTACATTACAAGGGGGGTGCCCATCTCTTATCCGCTACTCCTCCTGAACCATTGAATAAATTTTCATGAAACTTTAACAAAGTCTTTGTGACATAATGTAGATCTGCACCTCCTATACTGAATTTGATATGATTGATTTTTGGGGTTTCCCATAGCAAAACATGGACTTTGCCATTACATTACAAGGGGGTACCCATCTCTTATCCCCTACTCCTCCTGAACCACTGAATAGATTTTCATGAAACTTTAACACAGTCTTATGATATAATGTAAATGTGCACCTCCTATTTCAGAATTTGATTTGATTGATTTTGGGGTTTCCCATAGAAAAACATGGACATAGCCATTACTATACAAGGGGGTACCCATCTTTTATCCGCTACTCCTCCTGAACCATTGAATAGATTTTCATGAAACTTTAACACAGTCCTGGTGACATAATGCAAATGTGCACCTCCTATTTCAGAATTTGATTTGATTGATTTTTGGGGTTTCCCATAGCAAAACATGGACTTTGCCAGTACATTGCAAGTAGGTACCCATCTCTTACCCACTACTCCTCTTGAACCACTAAATAGATTTTCAGGAAACTTTAACACAGTCTTTGTGACATAATGTAGATTTGCACCTTATATTTCAGAATTTGATTTGATTGATTATCGAATGGGGGACCGGGGGTATATATCAGTGAGCTGTGCTCACAGTTTTTCTAGTTTTGTATCAACTATCATACTCTCAAATATATGAGAATCATATAATTATAATTCAAAGACTGGCACTCTCATTTTTCATACTTCTCAATTCATTCATTTAGGGCCATAATTTAATAAAACATTATCTATAATACATGATAGTAGAATAGGAGAAATTGACCTTCATTGTAAGAATCAATAAGTTAAGATCAGAATACACGTATCAAGATTTGCACAATATTTTGGGGGTGTAACCCCCCCTACCACTGGAATCCGGAATACCGGCTAACCGGAATACGTTTATCGCAGTCGTACAAAATCACGATGTCAAAAAAATCGGCAACCAAATTTCCGGCGTACGCGTACGAAATACTCCTTTTGGAATCCAGCGTACAATACCTCGGCGTACGGAATACTCTCTAAATATACCCGGAATCCGGCGTACAAAAAGGGGGGGTTACACCCACATTTTTAACAAAGATATAGATGACTCAAAATGGCTACTGCCTTCGTCTAAAGGTCTAGCTCGAGTCAATAGACCAGAAACAATAGTATGGCAAAAAGGATCCCCGTCTAATTTTGGACATTTAACTAAACTTAGAAACTAAATAAGAAATATTCTGATTTTCAAAAGCTAATAAATAAAATTACTATGACATGACTGAAATACGAACGAAAGTTTCATCTATACTAATTCTGGGTCTATAACTGGATATTTCTGCAAAATTAATATTATTCAATCTATTCAAAATATAGAAATTAACTAAAAAAAAATATTAACCCTGAAATCTGACTCTACCACACACTTCCTCGGGCAGTTAAATGACGTCCCGTCATTATACCCCAGATTGAAAAGTGGGGAGTATAAAGTGATGGGGTTGTCCGTCCTTCCGTCTTTCCGTCCGTCCGTTACACCTAAGGGTACCCATCTCTTATCCGCTACTCATCCTGAACCACTGAGCAGATTTTCATGAAACTTTAACACAACATGAGCACCCCCTATTTCAGAATTTGATTTACTTGATTTTTGGGGTTTCCCATAGCAAAACATGGAATTTGCCATTACATTACAAGGGGGTACCCATGTCTTATCCGCTACTCCTCCTGTTCAAAACACTGAGCAGATTTCCATGCAACTTTAACACAATCTTTGTGACATAATAAAGATGTGCAACTCCTATTTCAGAATTTGATTTAATTGATTTTTGGGGTTTCCCATATAGCAAAAAATGGACTTTGCCATTACATTACAAGGGGGTACCCATCTCTTATCCGCTACTCCTCATGAACCATTGAATAGATTTTCATAAAACTTTAACACAGTCTTTGTGATATAATGTAAATGTGCACCTCCTATTTCAGAATTTGATTTGATTGATTTTTGGGGTTTCCCATAGCAAAACATGGACATAGCCATTACTATACAAGGGGGTACCCATCTCTTATCCGCTACTCCTCCTGAACCACTGAATATATTTCATGAAACTTTAACACAGTCTTTGTGACATAATGAAGATGTGCACCTCCTATTTCAGAATTTTATTTAATTGATTTTTTGGGTTTCCCCATAGCAAAACATGGACTTAGCTATTACATTACAAGGGGGTGCCCATCTTTTATCCGCTACTCCTCCTGAACCATTGAATAGATTTTCATGAAACTTTAACACAGTCCTTGTGACATAATGCAGATGTGCACCTCCTATTTCAGAATTTGATTTGATTGATTTTTGGGGTTTCCCATAGCAAAACATGGACTTTGCCAGTGCATTGCAAGTAGGTACCCATCTCTTACCTACTACTCCTCTTGAACCACTAAATAGATTTTCAGGAAACTTTAACAGAGTCTTTGTGACATAATGTAGATTTGCACCTTCTATTTCAGAATTTGATTTGATTGATTATCGAATGGGGGACCGGGTTTATATATCAGTGAGCTTTGCTCACAGTTTTTCTAGTTTTGTATCAACTATCATACTCTCAAATATATGAGAATCATATAATTATAATTCAAAGACTGGCGCTCTCATTTTTCATACTTCTCAATTCATTCATTTAGGGCCATAATTTAATAAAAAATTATCTATAATACATGATAGTAGAATAGGAGAAATTGACCTTCATTGTAAGAATCAATAAGTTAAGATCAGAATACACGTATCAAGATTTGCACAATATTTTTAACAAAGCTATAGATGACTCAAAATGGCTACTGCCTTCGTCTAAAGGTCTAGCTCGAGTCAATAGACCAGAAACAATAGTATGGCAAAAAGGATCCCCGTCTAATTTTGGACATTTAACTAAACTTAGAAACTAAATAAGAAATATTCTGATTTTCAAAAGCTAATAAATAAAATTACTATGACATGACTGAAATACGAACGAAAGTTTCATCTATACTAATTCTGGGTCTATAACTGGATATTTCTGCAAAATTAATATTATTCAATCTATTCAAAATATAGAAATTAACTAAAAAAAATTAACCCTGAAATCTGACTCTACCACACACTTCCTCGGGCAGGTTAATGACGTCCCGTCATTATACCCCCGATTGAAAAGTGGGGAGTATAAAGTGATGGGGTTGTCCGTCCTTCCGTCTTTCCGTCCGTCCGTTACACCTTAGGGTACCCATCTCTTATCCGCTACTCATCCTGAACCACTGAGCAGATTTTCATGAAACTTTAACACAACATGAGCACCCCCTATTTCAGAATTTGATTTACTTGATTTTTGGGGTTTCCCATAGCAAAACATGGAATTTGCCATTACATTACAAGGGGGTACCCATCTCTTATCCGCTACTCCTCCTGTTCAAAACACTGAGCAGATTTCCATGTAACTTTAACACAATCTTTGTGACATAATAAAGATGTGCACCTCCTATTTCAGAATTTGATTTAATTGATTTTTGGGGTTTCCCATATAGCAAAAAATGGACTTTGCCATTACATTACCAGGGGGTACCCATCTCTTATCCACTACTCCTCCTGAACCACTCAGCAGATTTTCATGAAACTTTAACATAATCTTTGTGACATAATGTAGATGTGCACCTTCTATTTCATAATTTGATTTAATTGATTTTTGGGGTTTCCCATATCAAAACATGGACTTTGCAATTACATTACAAAGTGGTACCCATCTCTTATCCGCTACTCCTCCTGAACCATTGAGCAGATTTTCATGAAACTTTAACACAATCTTTGTGACATAATGTAGATGTGCACCTCCTATTTCAGAATTTGATTTAATTGACTTTTGGGGTTTCCCATAGCAAAACATGGACT
Organism: Modiolus philippinarum; assembly: GCA_002080025.1. Lineage (NCBI taxonomy): Eukaryota > Metazoa > Mollusca > Bivalvia > Mytilida > Modiolidae > Modiolus > Modiolus philippinarum. The sequence goes on from MJUU01050301.1 coordinate 24,236, forward strand.
TTGCCATTACATTACAAGGGGGTACCCATCTCTTATCCACTACTCCTCCTGAAACACTGAGCAGATTTTCATGAAACTTAAAACAATCTTTGTGACATAATATAGATGTGCACCTCCTATTTCAGAATTTGCTTTAAAATTGATTTTGGGGTTTCCCATGACAATTTGCCATTACATTACAAAATGGTACTCAGTCTCTTATCCGCTACCCCTCCTACCATTCATGTAACTTTAAGACAGTCTTTGTGACATAATGTAGATGTGCATCTTCTTTTACAGAAATTGATTTGATTTGAATGATTATCAAATGGTTGCGGGGGTATATATCAGTGAGCTTTGCTCACAGTTTTTCTAGTTTCCTTAGTGGTGGTTCATTATATATAGAATAGTACAGGCTACAGCTCTCTGTAACCCTACAAATAAAGGATCGAGTATCAACTAAAGAAGAAATGCACTCGACTTTCTGTAGCCGTCCTGGTGTTGAAGTTGGTACGCTAGCTGTTGTCGCAACATCTGCCTTGCTGATCATGCTGATTTTATCACATATTTTTCTCTTTTTGTGTGTTTGTTTTCTTGTTTTGTTTTAAGAAAATTCAATTACAAAGCTAGAAATATTTTGAATAAATCAAAATTCTATCTGTTGTTGCATAAAATAATTTTAAATATTGGTACTGATTTTCCTTTTAAAATTTCCGACGGCCGCATTGTTGATGGAATATAGTGTGAATTTGTATAGCCAGTAACAAAAATGTTCATTTTAATCTCTTATAATATAGATTAATAAATGTAAAAATCTCAAAATATCACCCAGAGACATGTTTCTGTTCCGAACCCATAGGGGCTTGTAATGGCAACTCACTAAAAAGTGATTTGAAGCTATTATGATTATTTCGTAACAGGCCCCTGTTTAATTTGACACGTTTTGAACCCCATACCAAGGATTTACCCAACATAAAATTATTCTAAAAATTTTACTGGAAAACTGATTTATCACTGATTTACAACATTAAATTTTCATTCATACATTAATGAAATTATAATTATAATTGGTAATAAATGCATGAGGGGTTGTTTTCTCGAGGTCGTAAAACTATAGAGAAACCGTCCAATAAACAAATGACAGTTACCGATGATTAACGAGCGTCAGAACAATGAAAATCAAGAAAATTGGCTTACTTTAACTCGCTAGTGTACATGTTAAATTCCATCCTACAATTATGAAATTTTACCAGGATGACACTCTTTGTATTGGCTTTATAGCCATATATAATTTATGCAGTGCTGATAAAGGTTGATTGATGTGAGATACAAATTTTGGTATTCAAAAACTAAACTTTTCACTGTGAATTTTGCAATTGAATTTTCAACTTAATTTAAATAAAATTATATCATGAGATGCATCGAAGTTTCCTCTATTGAATCATATAAACTTTTGGAACATTAGATATTTTTGTGAAAATGGAAAGTGTACAAAGAAAAACGTCACGAAGTGTAAAATTTCGCGTACCTATATTTCTAAAAAAGCCAAAATTATCCAAGCTTTAGAGCCAAATATTTCTACTGGGAATAAATTTCTTTTACAAAAACTATACTATGATTTGCAGCAATCTTATTTCTATAAAATGATCTATTTTGTGTTAAAACTTGTAGAAAAATGTAGCTGTAAAGTGTACTAAAAATGTCCTTTGTTTCAACAGAGAAATGCTAAAAAATATGACGATTTACAGGTAAATCTGCGCCGACACAGAAATTGTAAGAAATGTGAATGTTTCCAAAACCTGTCAATTAGTTCCAGTTATAAGTCTTGTCCATACCATCCTGAGAGGCACAATTATAAAATTGTTATTTTTACAAATTAAATGGAATGGAAAGGTCTGGACAACTCGCGGATCATTTTGACCGGTTTCTGTTCATCTCCTTTTCGTGATTGGTTTTGAATATTTTGATATTTTGGTTTCCGGTTTCAAACATGCCATTTGTTTTGATATGTGGAAATCCATCTAGTGGGAAATCAAAGAGATCAGAAGAGTTAAAGCAACACTTTTCTAACAAATCAGTTCACATCATAAGTGATCACAGTATAGGCGTTGATAGAAATACAGTTTATGCAGGTTAATACGGCCATTACTGGCCTCAACCGATTAACTCCGATATAATTTGACGTTCGTTCAGTTGCAATTGTGAAATGCATTTGTAGCGTGTATGTCCATTTCACTAACAAGAACCAAAGACCATGAGATCCAAA
>MJUU01050303.1:11533-21991 GCA_002080025.1 Modiolus philippinarum
CCCTAATGTTAAGACGTAAACTAATGCATACGTAATATTTTTCTATAGTGAATATTGTAACTTTCATTCAATGATGAATTGTGAAACAAAATTCACAGTAACTTCGATATTAAGTTATTTGTTAATATGGAAATGAATCTTAGACTTTCGACAGATTTCCTAAAATGCACTTTAAAAATCATTTGGTACCGCCAAACATTCTTGAATTCATACCTCGATTTAACACTAGAATTTTTATGAGATAAATTCTTTTTAAGTTTTAATCCCAATATATTTTGAACTCAAATTTACTTTTAATCTATATATATTTGTTATTCATCAATGAAGTTACAGACATTTTTTTCACATATGATTATGATAAATAGACAATATATTGTTAGTGTCTTTATATATAACTTGTACAAAGCTTAGAAACAGATTCACGAACAAGCCTTTGGCGAGCATTCCAATTTGTTTCGTGTCGAGTTTAAATACATGTGATGTCTTGAATCAATATCCTGTATAGTATACAAGATACAGATGTTCAGGATACAGCAAGGCTATATACGTAGAGGTTTATCTGTATAGTAAGAGTTATCCTGTATAGTATACAAGATACAGATGTTCAGGATACAGAAAGGCTATATACGTAGAGCTTTAACTGTATAGTAAGAGTTATGTATAGTATACAAGACACAGATGTTCAGGATACAGAAAGGCTATATACGTAGAGCTTTATCTGTATAGTAAGAGTTATCATGTATAGTATACAAGATACAGATGTTCAGATACAGCAAGGCTACACACGTAGAGCTTTATCTGTATAGTAAGAGTTATCCTGTATAGTATACAAGATACAGATGTTTAGGATACAGCAAGGCTATATACGTAGAGCTTTATCTGTATAGTAAGAGTTATCATGTATAGTATACAAGATACAGATGTTCAGGATACAGCAAGGCTATATACGTAGAGCTTTATCTGCATAGTAAGAGTTATCCTGTATAGTATACAAGATACAGATGTTCAGGATACAGCAAGGCTATATACGTACAGCTCTATCTGTATAGTTAGAGTTATCCTGTATAGTATACAAGATACAGATGTTCAGATACAGAAAGGCTATATACGTAGAGCTTTATCTGTATAGTAAGAGTTATCATTGCAGGATAAAATGTAATTATTAATATTCCGAGTTGATTTACCTTTTCTTTACTAATTTGACATGAATAGTTGTTTTGAAAGCACGTCTTGATCATGTATTATACAGTTTTTATTTAATCATTCGAGCGCCTTAACCGTAATACAAACGATATTTGATTGGAATACAAAAATACCGAAGTTGCATAAAACAGTGAATTTCTTGATGCTTCACACGTGTTTCAAGGAGTAACCTCTCATCATCAGCATTAGAATCAAATAATATGGAAAGCCATAATCCAATAGTAGTCATAAAAGAAGTACTCATTACCAAAATATCGAAATAGGAGGCCAAAACTAGTACAAAGGATATCTACCGAGTGACATACACGGAAAGAAGCCTCAGTATTTCATGAGTGGTTAGAATTTTGATAAACACAGTCAATTTCTATAAAACGCAAGGTAAAATTTTCATGTCAGAAAAGTCTGACTATCGGGATGGTGAATACCCTCGGGGACCTCTGGTCCACCAGCATTGGCATCGGCCCAATGGTTCAAAATACAAAAAATACCGAAGTTGCATAAAAACAATAAATTTCGTTATGCTGTACACGTGTTTCAAAGAGTAACCTCTCATCAGCAGAATTAGAATCAAATAATATGGAAAGCCATAATCCAAAAGTAGTCAAAAAGAATAATAGCTTCTTACATGAGAGCAAATCAAAGATCGTGGTATCGTTCATGAATGTAAGAAATTCCGTCGTTTCTCCAGTGGAGCGAAGCGAAACGAGAGAAAAAGGCGAAAAATTTCTGACAGGAGGGAAAGATATTTCGATCTTTGATTTTGATCGAATGTAAGTAGCTATTTCTTCCGTAAAATACGACAACAAATATCTGGAAACCTATACTGTGCAAGTAACGTCGTCGCCATTTGAGTGTACCTTACATTGTGACGTCGGGTGTTTTATGACGTTTAGTCATAGTTACGATTATTGTATCGCAAAAATTAACCCTTTTGGTTGGTCATTTGCCCATGTGAGACGAGGTCGCGTGCGTCGATCTCACATGGGTCGTCTCACACTGTAAAACATCATTTACGGAAGAAGTACTCATTACCAAAAATATCGAAATAGGAGACCAAAACCAGAACCAAGGACATCTACCGAGTGTCATACACAAATGAAGCCTCAGTATTTTATGAGTGGTTAGAATTTTGATTAACACAGTAAAATTCTATAAAACGAAAGGTAAAATTTTCATGTCAAACAAGTCTGACTATCGGGATGGTGAATACCCTCGAGGACCTCTGGTACACCAGCAGTGGCAGTCGGAACAATGGTTCAAAATACAAAAAATACCGAAGTTGCATAAAAACAGTAAATTTCGTTATGCTGTACACGTGTTTCAAGGAGTAACCTCTCATGAGCAGCATTAGAATCAAATAATATGGAAAGACAAAATCCAAAAGTAGTCAAAAACGTTTAGTTCTAATTTGACAATGCTTACTTGCGAAATCTTTGTAAAGTTTGAGGTATGAAATGTCCGGCGTCGTAAAATACAGAACGTGACCAAGCAATTCGCGAAAGTTAATCTAAGCAGAATTGTCTCCAGTCTGAAAAATGAAAGAAACGCGAACATCAATAGCCGCCAAAATTAGTTGGTTTATAGTATCCCCCCAAGTACTAAGTGGAAAAGGAATCTTTAATTACAGTTCGTGTCGAAACTTCATAACTGTCCATGCAGGACTACTATATGTTGAAGACCTTTTTGATGATCGTAAAAACGAGACTTTTTTGAAGCCCTTGTTGACCAGGCTGTCATGCAGATAACCATGCCTAACTAGATAGTTCGAATAATTGGTGCTAGCATTCGCATAACGAATCAACTCTGAAACATACACTGCGTAAAGAGAAAAAGTATGAATATTTCTCTCCATGTTAAGAAAACTGATAATTTTGAAATTATTGTCTTTATTTTAGTACTAAGATGACTAAATTTGATACAAGTCCAAAACATGTTGTAGGTCTAGTAGTTTCTGGTTTTTTTCTTTTTCTCCTATTCTGAAGGATATACTGATGGGGTCCATTTAATAAAAGGAGTGTTAATTATAATTGAAAAGAACATCATCAATGTATCAAAAAAATACCTTGATAAATGATTTATAAGCCTTTTCGAGTTCCTGAAGAAATTCAGGCTGGTAAGAGTATAAGTCTGTGAGTAGGGAAGCACGGTTCGTACCAATTGGAATACCAACTTCCTGTTAATAAACAGCGACTCCAACCATGAAAAGTTTCTTATCAATAAGAAATCAGTCATACCTCACCCCTTTATTTCATCATAGCAAACGTTTTCTCTTGAACATATACTCCATAAACAGAAGAAGTATGAAATTTCTCTCCATGTTAAGGAAAATGATAATTTAGAAATTAAATCAGCCCATTGTTGTTAATTCTAACATGGCTCTTGTTAATCGTTTACCAGTATAATAATCGATAACCATATATTTCGCACATGCACAAATGGTGTCGGAATATGAGTAAACGGGATGAAAAACAACATGGTTTTTAATTTTGTTCGTCTTAGTTTATGAAGGAAATAAAGGTTAAGAACGGTTTTATCTAAATGATGCCACTCAGACACGTAAATGTGTATTGTTTTGCTTTCGATTTGAATTTTTAACTTGCATCTCTTTGAAAAGTACGATTGTTTATTGTGACGTCATAGACACAAACAGCAATGGAGGAGAGAAATCCACCTTCTGTTAGGTCACTTCAGAATGGAAAATTCCATTTTCTGTCATATCAGAATCGAAATAATTCATCGTGTATGGTTATTGTCATTTAACCATGGACTGGGCCTTTATATTCGTAAGTTTAACCCCTCGCTAACGCTTAGGGTTAAATTCGCATATAAAGGCTTAAAATGGTTAAATTTCCAATAACCATATACCTGCCATGAATTATTTCTTTATTTTAGTACTGAGATGACAAAACTTGAAATGCAAGTCCAAATAACGATGTAGATCTAGTAGCTTCAGTTGGTTCCTTTATCGCTTATTCTGGATATGTTGATGGGGTCCATTTAATAAAAGATGTGTTAATCATAATGAAAAGNATTAGAATCGAAATAATTCATCGTGTATGGTTATTGTCATTTAACCATGGGCTGGGCCTTTATATTCGTAAGTTTAACCCCTCGCTAACGCTCAGGGTTAAATTCGCATATAAAGGCCCGGCCTATGGTTAAATTTCCAATAACCATATACCTGCCATGAATTATTTCTTTATTTTTGTACTGAGATGACAAAAGCAAGTCCAAATAACGATGTAGATCTAGTAGCTTCAGTTGGTTCCTTTATCGCTTATTCTGGATATGTTGATGGGGTCCATTTAATAAAAGATGTGTTAATCATAATAAAAAGAACATAAGTGACCTTGAAAAATAATTTATACGTCTTTTCAAGCTCTGAAGAAATTAGGGCTGGTTCGTGCTATTTGGAATACCAACTTGCTGTTCATAAAAAGCACCTCCAAATTTCTTTTAAATTGGTTTTTGAAAAACAAAATTGGGATCTATAACCTAATAAAATATAAAGACAACTGTTTCACTCAAAATTGTACTCTTTCAACAGCTCTGTTTGTGAAAGAAGAAAATTCTCTTGTTTAACTCTAATAGTCCCATCTTGTGGAAGAAGCGAGGTAGATGGGGCACTATTTGAATGATATATTTCAGAACTCTTTGAATTTGATCCTTTTTCTGAACAACTACATTGATTTCGCACTTCTTTAACATATCAAAGCAAAAATGAATTGTTCAAAAATGGATGACGTTTATTACATAACGTCCGTATTATTCAACTGCCAATAAACTATCATCAATGACAGTTAAACAAAAGTAACATGGGACTACATGTCGTCTTGGTGACATGTATTTGTGTTACTAACATGGCTACAAAAGATATGTTCAATTACATATATCAATTTTCTTTGCAAAATCTATTTACCAATGGAGTTGTCGACAAGGAAACAACTACATCAAAATGAATTCTATTTCCTTTTCATATTTACATATCCTCCATGTATCTACATCATCACTAACGTATACTTGGTCATATTCAAAGGTTAACATCGATTTGAGTTCGTTGTCTTACATGAAAAATTCACATTGGAGCTTGTGATCGAATAAGCAATATGTTAATGTTAGAAAAAATATAGATTTTTGGTATAAGTAGCATTGGTAATCCTGATTCATGAGGGTTATCAAGTGTATTTGTTGTTCTGTATCTTTTCCATACTTTTTCCTGTTCAACATTTCGTTACAAGGTTTCAACCGTCTACAGCCCAGATACACCAATACAATCAAGTCCAATCGAGGTATCATATCAAAAGAGACTAAATATATCAAAGGGTGTATAAAGGCGAGTTTTTGAAATCATAAAATGGATTTTTCGAGGGTTTTAGCCTTTTGATAAGTTGCCCCATAACACCAAATTATCTTATTATTCTAACATGGCTTTTGTTAATCGTCAGCCAGTACCCACATATTTCGCACATGCGCAAATGGTATCGGAATATGAATAACGGGATGAAAAATAGCAATGCTTTTAATTTTGTTCGTAATTAGTTTATGAAGGAAATAAAGGTAAAGAACAGTTTTAACTAAATCATGTCATTCAGACACGTAAATGTGCATTGTTTTGCTTTCGATTTGAATTTAGAACTTACACCTGTTTGAAAACAGCCGAATGGAGACGGAAAATCCGCCTACTTTTTGGTCGCTTCAGAATGAAAAATTCCATTTTCTCTAATTCTTATACTGTTCTCGTCAATATCATTCCATTGGAGATCAAAATGTTCTCCAACATGTGCAAAAATTCATCTCGCGATTTCATTGGATATTGAAACTTATATTCAAATAGCACAATATACCTGACAAACACTTAATTTGAGTCTAAAATCAATGTCATAAGTATTTTCCCGAAGCATACGTTGTTTATTAATCTTGAATCACCTATGAAAGCTTTGTTTTTGTTGATGTAGTCACAGTATTGGTTGTCGAGGCCCACGACGGGGTAGAAACATAAAATCATGAAAATGGCATTAGTTTCAGAATTAGAGAAATGACATCTATCATTTACAAGTTCTACTGTCTCAAGGGTTAAACATAAAGGTTTTAATCAAGGGTTAAACATAAAAATTTGACCCTTTTGACAGTAGAACTATGATAAACAACGACTTGAAAGCATAAATATTACATTTCCGTCATAATACAATCGAATTATTCATGGCAGGTACATGGTTTTGTCATTTAACCATGGCCTGGGCCTTTATATTCGTAAATAAATGGTTTTCGTAAGTTATGAATGATCAATAAGCATTAATTCACTAGAATTTAATGTTTATAATATTACTATACCCTGCTATATATTTACCAAAGGAATTAAGATACAACGCAACAATAAAATCCCTTCTAATGATTTTTGCGAAATGTATACTTGTAAATTCTTGCAGTATGTTTGAAATCTTTTCAAATACAAAAAGAATGTTTAATAATCAATGAAGGGATATGGTGTAAATGCACATGAGACAAAGTCTCTACAAATGCATGGTAAAAACAAGCAATGGAACAACGCTGTTATTGTTTTTCAAGTTGAAGTCACCAAGAGGCCTTCAACGATAAGCTTTGCCCATACCTCACAATAAGTTTAAGACGGCCCCTAGTACCGGATCGAAATTCATTGCTAGCTGTCGAGCAACGCTACATCAATGTTTATCACGCCATGGATGCGGGATTGCCAACAAACATAAAAACAACTGGCAAAGTGTTATTACAATTGCCGTCTCTCGAATGGAAGCTAAAAAGGGATATCCAAACTATAAGCCTTTTTTTTACTGAAATACATCAGAAAACGCATACCAAAGCAAAAAGAAAGAAAAGGATGAATTTAAAAAAAATGAAATCAAATCAAAGGCATGGTAATTCAAATGTTACAACGTAACTGAAAACGAACCGTCAATCAAAACGAATAATCTAAGGACAATGACGACATCGGACACAACAAAGAAACAGAGGCATAACACAAGGACGGTACAGAAAAGAAAAGTGAGACACACACACATACACACACACAGATGAACAACACGGGCCCAATAAAAAATGGGTGAGATCAGGTGCACCGGTAGAGTAAGCATCTCCTGCTTCTTATAAGACACCCGCCGTGTTGAACATGTCAAATCTGGTAGTAAGGTCAAATCCGGTAGAGGAAACAACAATTAAGCTTTTAAAGGGAAAAATCTGTTGTCATTTGGGACACAGATATCCCATAGCGGTCTACAAGATGGTTATGTCGACCGTAAAACTTCTGGAGGGATGACTTCCAGTTTTGGGTAACATACCTTTGTTTAAGTAGACAGAATAAGAACGTTTGTATAGCTGTCGTGCACGGAGAACAACAAAATAAAAATATGAAATTACACAAAAATCTAAAAAAGTATATGTACAAGCAAGAAAAGGCCCAAATTTTCGGAATTAACTTCTTTTGCAAGGGTAAAAAAAGAAGAACAGGACATCACCGGGGACCGAGACACGCATCACTTCTGTTGTCTCCAACTAAAATCCTGTAATAAGAACATCAAAGACACGACTAAGATAGAAAACATTTTTTTTTAACGTTAGGTGTATATGCAGAAATTACGAATCAATTGTTAAATAACCAAAAAAATAATCAACTGATGATTACTAAACATAAAAACAATATCTAATCTACGGTATTCTGTTGAACATTTATTCCCCTGGGACGTTCTTTACCGAAGCGATGGATGATTCGCCGTTCAAGCATACGCCTATTGTCCTAATAATTCCTTGTTTAATTTGCCTATTTGTGGGCAACGGGACTTTATCAAGGAAGTCACTGTATCGACCACAGGCTCTTGAATACCGAATGAGCTGGGAAATGTAAACTCCGTATGCTGACGCTGTTGGGATGTTGCTACAAAGAAAAGGGAAGTTGACTTTTGGAAAAGTGGAAGTCATCGCAATTGTCGTACAGCATAGTTTGAAGTCTACCTCTGTTGTTAATTTCGAGATGAAGGTCAATGAATGAGCCCGATGTGGAAGTGTCTGTAGTATCCTTAATTTCGAGCTCTTTTGGGGTAGATCAGATGAAGAAAATCGCCAAAGCGAGGGTTGTTTAGTGATAAAATATCATCTATATAACGGAAGCTAAAATTAAAGGATTGGGCCAGTTTTTTATCTTAATTTTGAAGAAGCCTTTCGATGAATTCAGCCTCATAAGAGTGGAGAAACGGATCAGCTACGAGAGGTGCACAGTTTATGCACATAGGATTTCCGACAGTCCGTTGAAAAACAAGTCCTCCAAACTGGACAAATATATTGTCGATCAGGACCCCTAACTTCTTCTGTATATTTTTTTACCGATTCGGAGTCATTTTTCACAAAGCAGGCTTGTCGTATACCTGCAACATGTACCTATGTCTTCGGTAATCGTTCTTTCATGAGAAACATCTATGAATTAAACCTTTCAGTTGAGATTTTAGTTGTTCATGAGAAATGGTAGTGTAAAGTGTGGAGAAGTCGAGGAAGTTTTAATGCTGTTATAGTGTGGTAATGATCTGCAGTTTAAGATGTCAAGTAGATCTTTTTTCAGTCACAAAAATAGAGACAACTTGACAATGACAAGACAAATTATTGAAAATAAATCACTAGCAGTGTGAACCAAAACAAAAACTTTTTCTTTGATACCATGCTTAGATTACAATATACACAGTTTGATAAGCATTGTCCCATAATTATATAAGAAAAGTTCTTCTAACATTGATACCGAAAAGAACCCCGAGCTGAAAACTTGCTTTTTACTTAGGACATAAACTGCTTATTGAATTTAAGCAACATTTAAATAATTTAATGACTTATATCATCAATTTTCTTGTACAACCTCAGTATTGAAAGTGTGGAAAAAAATCTTTTATACTTTGTAGAAATATGAATGCAGTTCAACAAAGACAAGAGGAAAGGAGACCTTGATTAATTTTTTTAAGTCACGGTATTTATTTACTGGGTATATTGTAGGGTCGACCCTTCTTCTAATTTTTACCAGCCTAGTAGTCAGATTTGTCTGACATAAAGCACTTGCCTTGCGTTTTATAGAAATTAACTGTTTTTATCAAAATTGTAACCCCTAAAAATACTGATGCTTGATTTCGCGTTTTGCACACGAGAGTTGTACACGTTGTATAATCTCTACTAGTAAATACATAGAACAGGAATTTATCCCTGGCTTTGCCTTTTATTGCACTGAAAAACATATAAGTGGACTTGAATCTGTTCTAGATTTAAAAGTTATTAGTGTTGCTCATTAAAGCAAGAAAAATATATATCTATATCAGAAAATTCCCCACTTTTCAGGTCGAGGATAAACTATTCTGATTTTAGGCGATTTGATTTAGGTTTAGTCATTTCTTTAGGTTATAATTTTTTGTTACAAAAGAATTTAATGGTACTGGCGTTAGTGACGTTCCTAAATAACGAGACGGGTGTATGTGTTTTTAGTGCTAAAGGGCTACAAACCAATCAAAAGCAGGCTCTAATCAAAAACTGATGTCACATTTGTAATGGTGTTTGATTTGTGTCAAAAACAGTGCTAATTGCTCTGTATCAGAGGAAGTGGTATTTGCTGTTTATCAGAGGCAGTGTATGGTAGAGGTATGTACATAACTGGAAATGGTGTTTGTTATGTATTACCAATGGTATTTGTTGTGTATTAATGAGAACATTGGCAGTGGGAAGTGGTGTTTGCATTGTGTTGGGAAAGTGAAATTGGCAGATGAATTTATTGTATATTAAAAGCAGAATGAGTTTGCTTCTTATCGTGGTATTTATATTTTAGTTTATCATTGTAGATATTTCAAGTAATAGTAAGTAATAGTTTAAATGTAAGGTCAAAAATGTTAATTTTTAAGAAAGCTCTGACCGACGAATAAACGATCAAATGGAAAATTCATCATGTGCGAAACCTCCACACATAACAAAGGCTGGAGAACAGTAGAACCTCCTTATAATAGTGGGAATTGTTTACGAAGATTTTCGCAATATCAAAAGAGTTTCCACAATAAGATCATTGGAAATATAATACATATTTAAAGGTAAAATTGAATTTTGTCAAACATGTCATGTTTGTAAAGGTAAGCGATGGATGTTCGTTATAAGATTTTTAAGATTCTACAGCTACATTTTTGTACTTTAAAGGGCTGAGACAGTAACCCTTGTCTGTTGAAAAATTAAAAACTATGTTTAGAACTTACCTTGGAGCATTCCTGTTTT
>MJUU01050305.1:758-33094 GCA_002080025.1 Modiolus philippinarum
CTTCAGCCAAAGACAGGAAAATGAAACTTTCTGTGATGATAAAGAACATAGTTTGGTGGTATTTGTCCTTTAATTCGTAAATCTTAACTGAGGTATCTTCACTTAAATTTTGAAATTTTCCGTGCACCAACAGTTGATTAAAATCATTTTATTCATTGTACAGTTAGAACCATTCTAAATGTATTTTATTCACGAAATATATAAACTGAAGAATAAACATATTCTAATGGTTTTGTTTTGTGATAATTTAATCTTTTTTCTGTTTTCACGATCGTCTTCGGTTTTACAATTTCTTTACTTGTAACTCACGCCCGTATAGTTTCAAAACGGCGCCGGTGGCAGTTCAAATTTTGAAATGGGATAGAGTATTTTTCGTTATTTGAAATCCAGATTTGTCAATTTTCACAAATTTGTTGTCACCACAGGAGTTCTGTGACATCTAAAACGGGTGTAGATAACAAAGACAACCCGTGACTTAAGACTTGGATTTAGATTGATTGATTATTGTTTAACGTCTACTCAGCAATATTTCAGCTATATCAAGACGAGAACAAGTTTGTTAATAAATAATCACTTTGGGGTATGGAAAGGGCCATGGGACGGGAAATTCTGACTGCCACTGGAAAAGTAGGGTGAAATCGTCAAGGGCGGGGAATTTAGCCTTGTAGCCGATCACCTACGGACCACCCGAAAAAGAACAAGGGTTCTTTAACGTGCAGGAAGCGTGGCATTTCTTCCAACACGTGGACCTGAGTTTACATCCCATCCTAAAGATGGGTTGTGTATTTATTAATCCCGCACAACCACGGAATGGGTCCTATTTCTATATCCCGGGACCCTCGGGGTCAGCCTCCGTTTAGAGGGGTCACACCCCTCAAGCCGGAGATACTAGGTCCTATTTCTATATCCCGGGGTTCCCTCGGGGTCCTCTGTTAGGAAGACTCATACTCCAAGCTCAGAGGATGCTGCGGGCCTATGCATTAGCCGGGACCGCGCACGGCGGGACTTGGATTTAGAAGACGACAACTGTTTCCAGATGTTCATCCGATAATTATATGCAAAGGGCGGAGTTTATCTACAGTTTATTTTTTATTGAACATGATGATAAAGAATCGTTGCAGGATATCTATCCTATAAAATGAAATAATCTAACAACATACATCAATAGTTTACTAGATTCATTCAAATCGTAATAATCTGTCTTGTTTCTTAATGGTGTGGATCGTCTATTTAATTATTTTATAGTACAGAGATCTTTAGTACATTCGGAATTCTGATAGCTATTTCAAACTACGACGAGAATTTGTCTTCTTCATTTTAAAGATTAAACAAAACACATGACGTATGTTCTACGAGAGAAAAATCCAATTACTACCCTCTAAAATAGCTGTTTTGATCGTTCATTTGTTTGCCCTTCCCATTGTCGGTTTTTATGTAGAAATTTGGTTTTATTGGTGCTATTGTAAACATGAGACAATCTTCCTTCAAATGATGTGAAGTGTCTTCAATACTATAGCAATTTTATTATGTCTCCAACAGTTAAAGGCGCCCCTTCATACCATTGTTTTGAAGCACTGTCGTTTTCTGTTACGATCTGAACTTTTTTAGACATTTAATGGTGTACAGATTGCATATCTAAACAGGGCAGTTTTTTTCTTGTACACTAGTGAATTATGTTATACATGAACATCTACTTTGCCCTGAATGGTTGTCTCAATTTGTTACTACATTTGTTATTTGTGTCCACTTTTAAGGGCTTGGTTTAGTTTTGTTTGATGTTTATAAAACAACGACAAATCCTTTCGAAGGAACAAATGAAATTAAATGTGTTAAATTTTCCAAAAATAGAGGGATATTTTCCTACCTAATTGAAAACCGTGTAGAGCATTGTGGCCTTTATGGTTTTTTTACTTTTGTTTTTTTTCTTTTTTTGTTTGTTTGTTTGTTTTTTTTTATAACGGACGAAACACAGAATATATACCAACATTTAATAACATCGGTGTACATTAAAACAATCGAGCATGGTTTGTGGGACATTTGAAATGGTTTGAAAATGAAACAAAAGGGACAACAGGAAACGCCTGCAAATATTTGACCAACATTTGCTGTCATTTAGGACCGTTATAAATATGTCGGGCAGTACGGTCTCACTGATGTTTGGTAACGACTTGAAAATAATGAAATAAATATAAAATATTACCAACATTTGACTATATCGCTTTATATTATTAAACTATTCAGCATGGTTTGTATGACATTTAAAAGGGTGTGCAAACATTGTAAATACTTGTCCAACATTTGCTGTCGTTTAGGACCGTCGTAAATATGTCGGGCATTGCGGTCTCAATGATGTTTGTTACGGACTTGGAAATAATGAATCAAATACAGAATATTTACCAACATTTGACATGGTTTTATATTATTAAACAACCGAGCATGGTTTGTAGGACATTTAAAAGGGTGTGCAAACATTGTAAATACTTGTCCAACATTTGCTGTCGTTTAAGATCGTCGTAAATATGTCGGGCATTGCGGTCTCAATGATGTTTGTTAATGACTTGGAAATAATGAAACAAATACAGAATATTTACCAACATTTGACATTATAGTTGTATATTTTTAAACAATCGAGCATGGTTTGTAGGACATTTCAAAGGGTGTGCAAACATTGTAAATACTTGTCCAGCATTTGCTGTCATTTAGAACCGTCATAAATATGTCGGGCATTGCGGTCTCAATGATGTTTGTTAATGGTAGTAAATATTTATGGAAATCTACAATATTTACGCACATTTAAAAATGTTAACAAATATTTCCAAATTATTGACGGTTATTTCAAATGATTTACACTTAACGTAAATGGTAACAAATATATAACCATTTTTTACAAACATTTGCGATGGTATTGCATTAAAATGCATTAACCATGCCCGTATATGTATAGATATATTGCAAATATGTCATATTTACAACCCATTTGAGTCTATACACAAATATTTATAAAACGACCTTTTCATGTAGTGATTATTCATGAAGAAAAGAACCATCACTAACGTTTCAGTAACGAATGTTTACGATTATCAAACCTGAAGAAAATGTAAAACAGTACAAATAGTTAATCAACTTCAGAAGCAAAGAAGTGCTTTACCAAACCCTTCGGGAAATTTTGAGTTTGAATATTATTCCGTAGTGCGACATTGTTTTACCAGCAGACTATGCTCCTTGAGCTAGCCGGTAGTTTAGCGGCGAGCACTCTTCGACCCATCTTTCTAAATTACGTGTTGTCTATTCTATCCTTTCCAAGATTGTGGTCTCAGAGTTGGTGGTCTACCTGTATTGGGTTTTATTTGTATGTTTATTATACTATAGGGAAACGGGATAGAGAAAGGGGAGGTTTGGGTATCCATACACCGGTTTAACCCTACCACTGGCTGTTCCGGTACCAAGTCCGGCTACCCCGAGTTCCTATCGTTATCTATGTTCGTCTTTTGTCATTTTATTGTTTTTCTTGTGCAGTTCCGTGGTTGATTGTGACATGTGTTTGTAATGTTCGGCCATTGTAAGTGTTTCCTGTTATCTTCCCTTCATTAATCTTAACATACATCCAAATTCCAGGATTTAAGGTATGATTGCGCAATTTATACTTGTTTGTTCTTAACAAACGTTTAAAAGTGTAAACAAGTTTCTTAAGAATTAAACACATAATTTTACGTATACAACGGTAAAAACGAATTGGTCATAGAGGAAAACAATTAGCTTGATCTAATTTTTAAGGCATAAGCAGATAATTCTTACTTTTCCCGAGCATTGCGGTGATACCGGCAGTTTTAAGTAGGAGTTCATATTACCCACGGATTGGTGTTATGACGGTCATGTCCAATTTTGTTTATTTGTTTTATTTATGTTATGTTGTCTCTATTTGTGTTGCAACTGAACTGTAGTGATTATGGATTTATAATTCTAGATTTTCCCCATTTCTACTACTCGCTTCCTTTATTGCAGATGTAGAACTATATAATACAATCACTTAAAATCAGTTTCTTTAGCGAGGGAATGTACAGTATATAAACTACAAGAAAGAGGGGTCATGGACCATTTTCTTACATTCCCGAGTTCTTCAATGATCACAATGAATGAACATATAGAAGTGAATGTATTTAATGGAGAATTGTTGACAATAAAAAATGTCAAATTAGAGATTTCTGGATCACTGTCCATTGCACTTCAGTTGCATAAACATAATTTTTTTCTCCAATGTTAATATACAACATAATAGGTTTGTAATTTACTTGGGTACTCTCAAAGTCAAATTACTCTTAGACTTCCAGGTGTTCTATATTGTGATTAAAAGATGTGATTCATACTGTGATGAACTCTGGTCCATCTCCCTGTTCTTTAATTACATGCTTTTATTTTAGCAGACGATACGATTGAGTGGAAGAAATCTTGATCTTTATTTTTCTTGCAAGGTTCGTTGAAATGGTGTGAATATATGAATTGGAGTTAATTTATTAGTTTTTCATTATTTTTCAAATAGCCCAAATCATTTCAATCGCTGCGTGTATTTTCGTTACAGGAACGGAAAAAACTTTTCATTCAGTTTTTTTTGCAGATATCTTCTCCCGCTAAACTATTTATTTATGAATAAAACAATTTCTGAACAGTGTTCTTTAAATTCAATTGGACATAATAGCTCTTCTCATCTAGAACACGTCGGATGCAAGACATGTTACAATTGTTTAATAAAAACATATTGATCTTCATTGTCTTTAACATTTCGAAATTTAATCTTCTACTATGAAATATACATTTGCATTTTCATAAAATTGTAGAAATCAAAATCTGTGCCATTTAACACTTTCGTTCTACTTTCAACCGAAAGAAGAATGACACATTTAAAAGTTCGTTTTAATTTCTCGCCACGAAAGATGCAGAAGTATGTTTATTCTTCAATGACTGATTGATTGATGGATAAATTATTGTTTAAATCAAGTGAATAATATTTAAACTTTGTCATAAAATTAACAAATTGTCCCAATAAAGTCCTGTCAGGAAACAAAATAAGAATCGACGTGATCACTCGGAAGAGTTTTAATTGCCCATGAAAAGCAGAGAAATGGGTAGGGACAGGAAATTAACCATTCCAATCGTCCCCCACCAAGTCTGCTCAATCATCATGAAAATTAGAAGGGTTCTTACGCTGCATAGAGCACACAGTTAGTTTCTCTACAATGATTCCGTATTATAAATGACTACCCCGGAGACAGGGTACTCCAGTTATGAACACCAGTCATCTCGTATACGGATCCGCTTGTTTAAAACAAGGTAAAAAGTTTTTTTTACACATTAAATAAACTAATTTAGTAACACATTTCTTAGATCTCGGAGATTCCTGTTCTCCATGTAGAATTAATTTTGGCATTTGCGAAGTGTAGCACTGTGTGCAGAATGGTCTAATGCACAAACCACACAAACAGATATCATAATTTAGAAAGTCAATGAATTTGAAATCAGAAAGTGTATAAAACTTTATATCGTATTTGGGACTGAAAATGCTTCCTTGTGTATATCATCAATTAAATATTTTACCATAACGTGTTAAAAAATTGAGATTTTCCACAACTAACCCCTAAGTAATTCAAACCAGGCACCCTTGTGACAAAAGTCACCTACATCGCCGTCTTGCGATCCGAAGGATCTCGACAAGCGTTGCGGGGCCACTCCCTGTTAGAACTACCACAGAGTTGATGCGGAATGTTTCTTACACAAGCATTATTCATGAAGAAAAGAACCATCACTAACGTTTCAGTAACGAATGTTTACGATTATCAAACCTAAAGAAAATGTAAAACAGTACAAATAGTTAAACAACTTCAGAAGCAAAGAAGTGCTTTACCAAACCCTTCAGGAAGTTTTGAGTTTGATTATTATTCCGTAGTGCGACAGTGTTTTACCAGCAGACTATGCTCCTTGAGCTAGCCGGTAGTTTAGCGGCGAGCACTCTTCGACCCATCTTTCTAAATTACGTGTTGTCTATTCTATCCTTTTCAAGATTGTGGTCTTAGAGTTAGTGGTCTACCTGTATTGGGTTTTATTTGTATGTTTATTATACTATAGGGAAACGGGATAGAGAAAGGGGAGGTTTGGGTACCCATACACCGGTTTAACCCTACCACTGGCAGTGCCGATACCAAGTCCGGCTACCCCGAGTTCCTATCGTTATCTATGTTCGTCTTTTGTCATTTTATTGTTTTTCTTGTGCAGTTCCGTGGTTGATTGTGACATGTGTTTGTAATGTTCGGCCATTGTAAGTGTTTCCTGTTATCTTCCTTTCATTAATCTTAACATACATCGAAATTCTAGGATTTAAGGATTGATTGCGCAATTTATACTTGTTTGTTCTTAACAAACGTTTAAAACTGTAAACAAGTTTCTTTAGAATTAAACACATAATGTTACGTATACAACGGTCAAAACGAATTGGTCATAGAAGAAAACAATTAGCTTGATCTAATTTTTAAGGAATAAGCAGATAATTCTTACTTTTCCCGAGCATTGCGGTGATACCGGCAGTTTTAAGTAGGAGTTCATATTACCCACGGATTGGTGTTATGACGGTCATGTCCAATTTTGTTTATTTGTTTTATTTATGTTATGTTGTCCCTATTTGTGTTACATCTGAACTGTCGTGATTATGGATTTATAATTCTAGATTTTCCCCATTTCTTCTACTCTCTTCCATTATTTCAGATGTAGAACTATATAATACAATCACTTAAAATCAGTTTCTTTAGCGAGGGAATGTACAGTATATAAACTACAAGAAAGAGGGGTCATGGACCATTTTCTTACATTCCCGAGTTCTTCAATGATCACAATGAATGAACATATAGAAGTGAATGTATTTAATGGAGAATTGTTGACAATAAAAAATGTCAAATTAGAGATTTCTGGATCACTGTCCATTGCACTTCAGTTGCATAAACATAATTTTTTTCTCCAGATTTAATATACAACAAAATAGGTTTGTAATTTACTTGGGTACTCTCAAAGTCAAATTAATCTTAGACTTCCAGGTGTTCTATATTGTGATTAAAAGATGTGATTCATACTGTGATGAACTTTGGTCCATCTCCCTGTTCTCGAATTACATGCTTTTCTTTAAGCAGACGATACGATTGAGTTTAAGAAATCTTGATCTTTATCTTTCTTGCAAGGTTCGTTGAAATGGTGAGAATATATGAATTGGAGTTAATTTATTAGTTTTTCATTATTTTTCAAATAGCCCAAATCATTTCAATCGCTGCGTGTATTTTCGTTACAGGAAAAGAAAAAACTTTTCATTCAGTTTTTTTTGCAGATATCTTCTCCCGCTAAACTATTTATTTATGAATGAAACAATTTCTGAACAGTGTTCTTTAAATTCAATTGGACAAGATAGCTCTTCTCATCACGAACACGTCGGATGCAAGACATGTTACAATTGTTTAATAAAACCATATTGATCTTCATGGTCTTTAACATTTCGAAATTTAAACATCTACTATGAAATATACATTTGCATTTTCATAAAATTGTAGAAATCAAAATCTGTGCCATTTAACACTTTCGTTCTACTTTCAACCGAGAAAAGAATGACACATTTAAAAATTCGTTTTAATTTCTCGCCACGAAAGATGCAGAAGTATGTTTATTCTTCAATGATTGATTGATTGATGGATAAATTATTGTTTAAATCAAGTGAATAATATTTAAACTTTGTCATAAAATAAACAAATTGTTCCAATAAAGTCCTGTCGGGAAACAAAATAAGAATCGACGAGATCACTCGGAAGAGTTTTAATTGCCCATGAAAAGCAGAGAAATGGGTAGGGACAGGAAATTAACCATTCCAATCGTCCCCCACCAAGTCTGCTCAATCATCATGAAAATTAGAAGGGTTCTTACGCTGCATAGAGCACACAGTTAGTTTCTCTACAATGATTCCGTATTATGAATGACTACCCCGGAGACAGGGTACTCCAGTTATCGACACCAGTCATCTTGTATACGGATCCGCTAGTTAAAAACAAGGTACAAAGTTTTATTTTTTTACACATTAAATAAACTAATTTAGTAACAAATTTCTTAGATTTCGGAGATTCCTGTTCTCCATGTAGAATTAATGTTGGCATTTGCGAAGTGTAGTACTGTGTGCAGAATGGTCTAATACACAATCCACACAGATATCATATAATTTAGAAAGTCAATGAATTTGAAATCAGTAAGTGTATAAAACTTTATATCTTATTTGGGACTGAAAATGCTTCCTTGTGTATATCATCAATTAAATATTTTACCATAACGTGTTAAAAAATTGAGATTTTCCACAACTAACCCCTAGGTAATTCAAACCAGGCGCCCTTGTGACAAAAGTCACCTACATCGTCGTCTTGCGATCCGAAGGATCTCGACAAACGTTGCGGGGCCACTCCCTGTAAGAACTACCACAGAGTTGATGCGGAATGTTTCTTATACTAGCATTATTCATGAAGAAAAGAACCATCACTAACGTTTCAGTAACGAATGTTTACGATTATCAAACCTAAAGAAAATGTAAAACAGTACAAATAGTTAAACAACTTCAGAAGCAAAGAAGTGCTTTACCAAACCCTTCAGGAAGTTTTGAGTTTGATTATTATTCCGTAGTGCGACAGTGTTTTACCAGCAGACTATGCTCCTTGAGCTAGCCGGTAGTTTAGCGGCGAGCACTCTTCGACCCATCTTTCTAAATTACGTGTTGTCTATTCTATCCTTTTCAAGATTGTGGTCTTAGAGTTAATGGTCTACCTGTATTGGGTTTTATTTGTATGTTTATTATACTATAGGGAAACGGGAGGTTTGGGTAACCATACACCGGTTTTACCCTACCACTGGCTGTTGCCAGTGCCGGTACCAAGTCCGGCTACCCCGAGTTGCTATCGTTATCTATGTTCGTCTTTTGTCATTTTATTGTTTTTCTTGTGCAGTTCCCTGGTTGATTGTGACATGTGTTTGTAATGTTCGGCCATTGTAAGTGTTTCCTGTTATCTTCTCTTCATTAATCTTAACATTACATCCAAATTCCAGGATTTAAGGAATGGTTGCGCATAATGTATATTTGTTTGTTCTTAACAAACGTTTTAAACTGTAAACAAGTTTCTTTAGAATTAAGCAAATAATGTTACGTATACAACGGTCAAAACGAATTGGTCATAGAAGATAAAAATTAGCTTGATCTAATTTCTAAGGGATAAGCAGATAATTCTTACTTTTCCCGAGCATTGCGGTGATACCGGCAGTTTTAAAAGTTTTGTTTTATTTATGTTATGTTGTCTCCATTTGTGTTGCATCTGAACTGTCGTGATTATGGATTTATAATTCTAGAATTTCCCCATTTCTACTACTCGCTTCCTTTATTGAAGATGTAGTAGTATATTATACAGTCACTTAAGGGGGTAGACCTGGGTAGGCCTAAAATTTTCCGCTCGTTTAATTTTCTTAATATTTTTAGTATCAAAACTACGCATGTTCATGTCGATTTTAAGCAATTTTCAACAATATTTACCGTCCCGTTTTTTGTCTGGTGGTCATCAAAGATACCCTGTTTCCTCATATTGTTTGGTCCGTTTAGGACTTGATTGTGGTGTATAAAATTGGCTCTAATTAAATTTGTATTTGATTTAGAATTATTTCAAATGCAAAATTCTGTAGTTTAGACATGTGTGAAAGTAAGCATGAATAATGATAGTAAATTTAACTTGTTTGAACTGAAATAAGTGGGTGTTCTGAACAGTATAGGCTGAATTTTTTACTCTATTTTGATCACTTTCAAACACCTATTGTAAAAAATTTTGTCGTTTAATTTTCACCAAAAACTGAGAATAGAAAGAAAACTAGTAGATTTAAGATATATTAAAACATTAGAAAATTCTACCGTCCTATTTTTTCTTAATTTAGAATAAAGTGGATAAAAATCAATAAAATTGCTGAATCTGTACAATAAATTACCTCCCTTGGAAGAAATCTGACTTTTACACATTTTCATTATCTTTGGACAGTATTGCAAGAATGTAGGGTAAAATGCACTCATTATAAATAACTGGATGTTGGGTATTTGTTTTTATGACAAAGTGAATATTTATTTGCTGTGTGGAAAAAATTTTACAATTTTAAAATTTTGATCATACCTATTGCAATGATTCTATTTGCTTGTGTAAGTAATAAAAAATTGAAAAACAGAGTTATCTCCTCCTACCCCAGGTCTACCCCCTTAAAATCAGTTTCTTTAGCAAGGGAATGTACAATGTATAAACTACAAGAAAGAGGGGCCATGGACCCTTTTCTTACATTCCCTAGTTCTTCGATGATCACATTGAATGAACATATAGAAGTGAATGTATTTAATGGAGAATTGTTGACAATAAAAAATTTCAAATTAGAGATTTCTAGATCACTGTCCATTGCACTTCAGTTGCATACACATATTTTTTTCTCCAATGTTAATATACAACATAATAGGTTTGTAATTCACTTGAGTACCCTCAAAGTCAAATTACTTCTAGACTTCCAGGTGTTCTTTTTTGTGATTAAAAGATGTGACTCATACTGTGATGAACTTTGGTCCATCTCCCCGTTCTCGAATTGCATGCTTTTCTTTTAGCAGACGATACGATTGAGTGGAAGAAATCTTGATCTTTATCTTTCTTGCAAGGTTCGTTGAAATGGTGAGAATATATGAATTGTAGTTTATTCATTATTAGTTTTGCATTATTTTTCAAATAGCCCAAATCATTTCAATTGCTGTGTGTATTTTTCGTTACAGGAACGGAACAACTTTTCATTAATTTTTTTTTGTTTGCAGATATCTTCTCTCGCTAAACTATTTATGTATGAATGAAACAATTTCTGAACAGTGTTCTTTAAATTCAATTGGACAAGATAGCTCTTCTCATCTAGAACGGGAAGCCACGTCGGATGCAAGACATGTTACAATTGTTTAATAAAACCATATTGATCTTCATGGTCTTTAACATTTCGAAATTTAAACATCAACTGTGAAATATGCATTTGCATTTTTAAAATTGTAGAAATAAAAATCTGTGCCATTTAACAATTTCGTTCTACTTTCAACCGAGGGAAGAATGACACATTCAAAAGTTCGTTTTAATTTCTCGCCACGAAAGATGCAGAAGTCTGTTTATTCTTCAATGATTGATTGACTGATGGATAAATTATTGTTTAAATCAAGTGAATAATATTTAAACTTTGTCATAACATTAACAAATTGTCCAATAAAAAGTCCTATCAGGAAACAAAATAAGAATCGACGTGATAATCAGGGAGAGTTTTAATTGCCCATGAAAAGCAGATAGTAGGGTAGCAATTAATGAAAAAGGCGCTTAATTTTCGACTTTAATGCACCAATCTTACATGCAGGTAATTATTGTTTTAAATGAAAGTCAAATGATTATTTTATCAGTTTTAAGCGGTCGTAACGAAATCGTATGGTACGTTTTTCTGTAATTTGACATTTATTTTTAAGTTTTGGTGAAAACTGATATGTACGGTACTGCAGGGGGATCGATTAGAACTGTTGTAAACGAACTTGTATGTGAGTTGATCTATGTTTTATATATGAAGTTAAAGCTATACAACATAACGACTTTAAAATTTTTAAAATATATTGTATTTTATCTAGGGAAAAATGTCGATTTTTAGAAGTTTTCTGCTCATTTTAAGAGCACGGACTCTTATCGTTTTACTTTTTTGTGAGGACATTACTAATTATATGAATTTTGTTTTAGTATTATATAATATGAACAATATGAATCAATTTCTAAAGAAAAAGCAACACTCAAAAGCCTTTTTTATGGTAAATTACCGTTTTTGTCTGAAACTATGAACATGCCGGAATTAACTACATAGCCCTTACCAATAATCATTTGTACATTTACCTGTAAATATACATCTTATACCTGATCTGATAATATTATTTCATGCATTGATAAAGAGATTTGCGCTTTTCTAAGAATGCACTCCTAATAAAGTATCGAATGGTTCTCATGAAAAGATTTTTTGATAGAAATAAGCTTTGCATATATCATTTGTTATATTGATAACAAGGTATATCTAAATAACAAATTCCTGTAAAAGTAACAGTCCCATCTTCAAAAGGGAAAGACCCTCAAACGATGATGTTGTATTATATGCCAGAATTCCACGACAGAACAACTGTATAATTCAAACCAACAATTATTTTACAAGTAAACAACACTTTCAGTTGCCTCTCTTTTCTTTTGCTAAGACGATTAAATGGGTTCAGACACTACCCCGTTAGTGAATAGCCAAGTCCTGACAAGTCCAAATCACAAAAAATAGATTGGTCTGCTTGTCTTTTGTAAATTTTTAAGGCTTACAAATGTTACCAAAAATACACAAAATAACGTCCATAGAAGTACAAAAAAACACATAAAAGTAGCTCAACTAACTTCTGATAGCAACATGCATTGCAATCAATAGTAAAGATTTTGCACAAAACGTATTATATTTTGCTGCTTGTTTGACCAACTATTTATTGAAACATATAAAGGATGACAATGATGAAGTTTACGCCTCGAACACGATGATTCACTTCAGACTCTTTGTATTTGATATTAATAGATGATTTGTTCATCCACAAAAAAGTTCACTTTAGCACATTTACTTGAAAAAAAATCTAAATATCTCCCAGCTGATTGAAAAGATAGCCACACAACACATACCGACATTAACAAAAATTGAAAAAAAAACCTCTGTGATACAATAACTATTCAGACATAGCAAGGTGATGGCATGTAAAACAATGAAATGAAAAAGATTAATGTAGCATTGCTCGACATCTAGCAATGAAGTCAACTTCCGCTCAAACCGGTGCTAGAGGCCGTCTTGAACTTACCGTGAGGTATGAGCAATTTCTCATTGCTGGAGACCCCTTGGTGACTTCAATATTAAGAACAACAATAAAATCCTTGTCCCACTGCTTGTATAGTTTTACCATGTATTTGTAGAGATTTTGTCTCATGTGCCATATTCCTTCATCCATATTCCTTCATCGATTATTGAGTTTTCAGTAGTACGATTTTACTTTTAGAAGGTTTTGTTTCTGCAACAGGTATAAAGGCGGAGGTGCGTTCGGTTCCTGCTCTAGAATCAATAATGTTAAACGCGAATATTCTGCATGCACTTTCGTTATTTTACGTCGTGTAGATTATTGAAACAGTTATATGAGAATCTGAATATTCTATTCCTGATCAAGTATCAAATTTATCTCATTCTGTATCAATAAACTTCAATCTCTAACAGTATTTTTATACTGGCTTCTTGACGATTCCGCTTGAGTCTGCAATAGATACCACTTCTGTTCCTTGAAAGCTCTGTAAATTTTTATCAATAGCAGAATGTACTGTCTCTGTTAATACTTATTTAACTGCTTCATTCGGGACTTGCTTTACAAATCTATACCATATCTTAGACGTGAAAACCTTGATTCAGATACCGCCGTGCGCGGTCCCGGCTAATGAATAGGCCCGCAGCATCCTCTGAGCTTGGAGTATGAGTCTTCCTAACAGAGGACCCCGAGGGAACCCCGGGATATAGAAATAGGACCTAGTATCTCCGGCTTGCGGGGTGTGACCCCTCCTAAACGGAGGCTTACCCCGAGGATCCCGGGATATAGAAATAGGACCCATTCCGTGGTTGTGCGGGATTAATAAATACACAACCCATCTTTCGGATGGGATGTAAACTCAGGTCCACGTGTTGGAAGAAACGCCACGCTTCCTGCACGTTAAAGAACCCTTGTAGCAAGCTCTTTTTGGGGTGGTCCGTAGGTGATCGGCTACAAGGCTAAATTCCCCGCCCTTGACGATTTCACCCTACTTTTCCAGTGGCAGTCAGAATTTCCCGTCCCAAGGCCCTTTCCATACCCCAAAGTGATTATTTATTAACAAACTTGTTCTCGTCTTGATATAGCTAAAATATTGCTGAGTAGACGTTAAACAATATTCAATCAATCAATCAATTGATTCAGATACTGCACAATCATGGTCTTTGTGCATCTTATTATGAATAAGACGATATTTCATATGTGTAGCTGCTTGTAAAACAAACACAACGTACAAGAGTCATATTTACCTCAGTTTATGTCAAAAGGATCTGAACACACAATTATGTGTCAAACTGACAACACCCAATGGGACTTGCCTTGTTCAAATACCATCGAGTAAACCGTGCTTCCATCTTCACTGGCATAGGGAATTGTAACCCTTGGCTAGCGAAGATGCAAGCCCTCAGGTCTAGCTTAAAATCAAAAGTTTGAATAACATCCAATCTAGCTTAACATCCTTTAGCATCGCCTTTGGATTTCAGTTGGCGAAGAGGAAGCACGTTCTTTGTACTGGAACAACAGCAGTAGAATACCGAAGGAGCAAGAGAAGTGATGATTACAAAATTCGAAGTCCAAAGACATGGCAAAAACGGCAACAGAAAAACAAAGACAAAACAAAGACATGAGAAAAAAAACACATAAAGAACTAAGGCACTCATAGTGTGAACTCCCATGAAAACCAGGAGTGACATCAGGTGCGGAAGGGTAAGCATGTCCTGCCCCGCTATGATGTCATCATACTTTTTACAAGTGTAAAGGTACATCTGTTTGCAGTCGTTCCTTCATTTGTTACGAGAAAAGCATGATTTGCATCGACTTGTGCCCTTGCTAGGGAAATCACGAAAATTTGTTAGAACAGTTTGATGCAACAAAAGTCAGCTGATATTGGCAATTATAGATGTTAATATGTTAACATTTAGCACGGTTATATAATACTTTTATAACGTTATGAATAGAGCTTGACAACAGCTTAAACACGTAGACATGATAGGGTATCTTTGCTCAACGTTGTAAATATACCCCCCCCCCCAATTTGTTTCCAAAAATAAAATAAATAAATACATAAAAGAAAAACATGTCGTCCGCCCTTGGCGTGGTTGATAGACTAAGTCCACTACCAGGAAACCTGATTTTCTGTATTTTCGTCTGTCCGTTTAGCCTTTTCATTATATTTCTGCAGAATGTGTCCATCTTTCATCTTTATCTAGTTCGATACATGTCATTTCTTTACTTGATTTCTTTTCACAAATTTTGAACATATAGCATTCTTTGATATTTTAATGCTAAAAATGTATTTCCGTTTAATAATGCATAGAATAATGACGTCAGCCATCGGATCGTATAAAATACCCATTTGCTCACAAAATATGCTAGGAAATGACGTCATCACCCACTGAGTAAAATTTTTATCATTTCAACAATGGCTCACACTTTCCTCATGTGAAGTTAAACATTTTTGTCACATTTTACTTCCAAATATTTTCCCAAACACCTATTACGCCCCAAAGAAGCAAAAACTGAAAAAATGAAATTTGACCTTTGACCCGGTTTTACGACCGGTATAATTTTATAGTTTAAGTCCTCAGTTTTCTTTTGATATGCAATTTACCTGCATGTCACATGGGTGCATTGAAATTCAAAATTAGTCGATAAATTTACTTGACTAAGAGAAATGGGTAGGGACAGGAAATTAATCATTCCAATCGTCCCCCCACCAAGTCTGCTCTATCTTCTGCTCTATCATCATGAAAATTAGAAGGGTTCTTACACTGCATAGAGCACACAGTTTTTCTACAATGATTCCGTATTATGAATGACTACCCCGGAGACAGGAAACTCCAGTTATCAACACCACTCAGCTTGTATACGGATCCGCTGGTTCAAAACAAGGTACAAAGTTTTATTTTTTTACACATTAAATAAACTAATTTAGTAACAGATTTCTTAGATCTCGGAGATTCCTGTTCTCCATGTAGAATTAATGTTAGCATTTGCGAAGTGTAGCACTGTGTGCAGAATGGTCTAATACACAAACCACACAAAAAGATATCATATAATTTAGAAAGTCAATGAATTTTGAAATCAGTAAGTGTATAAAACTTTCTATCTTATTTGGGACTGAAAATGCTTCCTTGTGCATATCATCAATTACATATTTTACCATAACGTATTAAAAAATTGAGATTTTCCACAACTAACCCCTAGGTAATTCAAACCAGGCGCCCTTGTGACAAAAGTCACCTACATCGCCGTCTTGCGATCCGAAGGATCTCGACAAACGTTGCGGGTCACTCCCTGTAAGAACTACACCAGAGTTGATGTGGAAAGTTTCTTACACTAGCATTATTCATGAAGAAAAGAACCATCAGTAACGTTTCAGTAACGAATGTTTACGATTATCAAACCTAAAGAAAATGTAAAACAGTACAAATAGTTAAACAACTTCAGAAGCAAAGAAGTGCTGCAGTTTAGCGGCGAGCACTCTTCGACCCATCTTTCTAAATTACGTGTTGTCTATTTTTTCCTTTTCAAGATTGTAGTCTTAGAGTTAGTGGTCTACCTGTATTGGGTTTTATTTGTATGTTTATTATACTATAGGGAAACGTGATAGAGAAAGGGGAGGTTTGGGTAACCATAAACCGGTTTAACCCTATCGCTGGCTGTTGCCAGTGGCAGTACAAGTCCGGCTATCGCGAGTTCCTATCGTTATCTATGTTCGTCTTTTGTCATTTTATTGTTTTTCTTGTGCAGTTCCCTAGTTGATTGTGACATGTGATTGTAATGTTCGGCCATTGTAAGTGTTTCCTGTTATCTTCCCTACATTAATCTTAACATTAGATCCAAACTCCAGGATTTAAGGAATGGTTGCGCAATTTATATTTGTTTGTTCTTAACAAACGTATAAAAATGTAAACTAGTTTCTTTAGAATTAAACACATAATGTTACGTATACAACGGTCAAAACGAATTGGTCATAGAAGATAACAATTAGCTTGATCTAATTTTTAAGGGATAAGCAGATAATTCTTACTTTTCCCGAGCGCAATGCTCGGTGATACCGGCAGTTTTAAGTAGGAGTTGATATTACCCATGGTTTGGTGTTATGACGGTGTTGTCCAATTTTGTTTATTTGTTTTATTTATGTTGTCTCCATTTGTGTTGCATCTGAACTGTCGTGATTACGGATTTATAATTCTAGATTTTCCCCATTTCTACTACTCGCTTCCTTTATTGCAGATGTAGAACTATAAAATACTATCACTTAAAATCAGTTTCTTTAGCGAGGGAATGTACAGTATATAAACTACAAGAAAGAGGGGTCATGTACCATTTTCTTACATTCCCGAGTTCTTCAATGATCACAATGAATAAACATATAGAAGTGAATGTATTTAATGGAGAATTGTTGACAATAAATAATGTCAAATTAGAGATTTCTGGATCACTGCCCATTGCACTTCAGTTGCATAAACATATTTTTTTTCTCCAATGTTAATATACAACATAATAGGTTTGTAATTTACTTGAGTACTCTCAAAGTCAAATTACTCTTAGACTTGCAGGTGTTCTATATTGTGATTAAAAGATGTGATTCATACTGTGATGAACTCTGGTCCATCTCCCTGTTCTTTAATTACATGCTTTTCTTTTAGCAGACGATACGATTGAGTGGAAGAAATCTTGATCTTTATCTTTCTGGCAAGGTTCGTTGAAATGGTGAGAATATATGAATTTGAGTTAATTCATTATTAGTTTTTCATTATTTTTCAAATAGCCCAAATCATTTCAATCGCTGCATGTATTTTTCGTTACAGGAACAGAAAAACTTTTCATTCATTTTTTGCAGATATAATCTCCCGCTGAACTATTTATTTATGAATGAAATAATTTCTTAACAGTGTTCTTTAAATTCAATTGGACAAGATAGCTCTTCTCATCTAGAACACGTCGGATGCAAGACATGTTACAATTGTTTAAGAAAAACATATTGATGTACATGGTCTTTAACGTTTCGAAATTTAAACATCTGCTGTGAAATATACATTTGCATTTTTATAAAATTGTAGAAATAAAATCTGTGCCATTGAACACTTTCGTTCTACTTTCAACCGAGAGAAGAAGGACATATTCAAAAGTTGGTTTTAATTTCTCGCCACGAAAGATGCAGAAGTCTGTTTATTCTTTAATGATTGATTGATTGGTGGATAAATTATTGTTGAAATCAAGTGAATAATATTTAAACTTTGTCATAAAATTAACAAATTGTCCAATAAAAAGTCCTATCAGGAAAGAAAATGAGAATCGACGTGATAATCCGGAAGAGTTTTAATTGCCCATGAAAAGCAGAGAAATGGGTAGGGACAGGAAATTTATCATTCCAATCATCCCCAACTAAGTCTGCTCTATCATCATGAAATATAGAAGGGTTCTTACACTGTAGAGAGCACACAGTTTTTCTACAATGATTCCGTATTATGAATGACTACCCCGGAGACAGGGTACTCCAGTTATCAACACCAGTTACCTTGTATACGGATCCGCTGGTTAAAACAAGGTACAAAGTTTTATTTTTTAAAACATTAAATAAACTAATTTAGTAACAGATTTCTTAGATCTCGGAGATTCCTCTTCTCCATGTAGAATTAATGTTGGCATTTGCGAAGTGTTGCACTGTGTGCAGAATGGTCTAATACACAAACCACACAAACAAATACCATATAATTTAGAAAGTCAAAGATACCATATAATTTAGAAAGTCAATGAATTTGATATCAGTAATTGTATAAAAACTTCATATATTATATGGTACTGAGAATGCTTCCTTGTGCATATCATCAATTAAATATTTTACCATAACGTGTTAAAAAAAGTTGCGGGGCCACTCCCTGTAAAAACTACCACAGAGTTGATGCGGAAAGTTTCTTACACTAGCATTATTCATGAAGAAAAGAACCATCACTAACGTTTCAGTAACGAATGTTTACGATTATCAAAGCTAAAGAAAATGTAAAACAGTACAAATAGTTAAACAACTTCAGAAGCAAAGAAGTGCTTAACATTACATTCCAATTCCAGGATTTAAGGGATGATTGCGCAATTTACACTTGTTTGTTCTTTAACAAAAGTTTAAAATTCTTAACAAGGTTCTTTAGAATTTTGCACATAATGTTACGTATACAACGGTCAAAACGAACTGGTGATAGAAGATAACAATTAGCTTGATCTAATTTTTAAGGGATAAGCAGATAATTCTTACCTTTCCAGAGCATTGCGGTGATACCGACAGTTTTAAGTAGGAGTTCACATTACCACCGCTTTGGTGTTTTGGTCTTCTAAAATTTTGTTTATTTGTTTTATTTATGTTATGTTGTCTCCATTTGTGTTGCATCTGAACTGCGTGATCATTGACTTATAATTGAAATCGAAATGTTGACAGTAAAAAATGACAAATTAGATCAGAGATTTCTGGATCACTGTCCATTACAATTCAGTTGCAAAAAAATAATTTTTCTCTCCACTGTTAATATACAACATGATACGTTTGTAATTTACTCGAGTACTAAAGTCAAATTTCTCTAAAACTTCCAGGTGTTCTATTTTCTGTTTAAAAGATATGATTTATACTGCAATAAACTGTTGTCCGTCTCCCTGTTCTCCAGTTGCATGCTTTATTTTTTTTTGCAGACGATAGGATGGAAAAAAAACATGATCTTTATCTTTTTGCAAGATATGTTGTGTTGGAAAGAATATTATTTAGAATAAATTCATTTTTAATTTTTCACTAATTAACTTTCAATTAGCCCAAATAATTTCAATGGCTGCATGTATTTTCGTTATAGGATCGGAAAAACTTTTCGCTTATGTATTTATTTGTAGTTATTATCTTTAAGCTAAACTTTAACAAATTCTGAACAGTCTTCTTTGAATTCAATTTGATAAGATGGCTCGCCTAATCTAGAACGGGAAGCTACGTCAGATGCCAGACATGGTGCAATTTTGTAAAAGAAAAATGAATATTGATGTTCATTGTTTTAACATTTCAAAATTTTAATATCTCTTATCAAATATATATTTGCATTTTATAAAATTGTAGAAATAAGAATTTGTGCCATTTAACGCTTTCGATCTTTTTTCATCTGAGAGACGAATTCACACATTCAAAAAAAAATGTTTTAATTTCTCGCCACGAAAGATGCAGAAGTTTAACAGGTTTTTTTACGTGATATCTTCCACGTCTGGAAGATATCCAGATCTTTAATTTTGGTCGAATGTAAGAACCAATTTCTACCGTAAGATACAACGATCAACGCGACGGAAAGTAACCTTTTCCATATCTTGTGGAGTTCACAATTTGACGTCAAATCATCCATGGAGTTTATTGTGGTAACAATTTTGACGTCGAACAAATGGCTATGTTGGATTGGACATTTACCCGTGTAAGACTGCTATTTTGTATGGACTGTCTTACATGGAAAACATCATTTACAGAAGAATGTGTATTCTTCAATGACTGATTGATTGATAAATTATTGTTTTATATCAAGAGAACAGTATTTATCATAAAAATAGAAATTTTCCGATTAAAAGTCCTGTCAGTTAAGAAAAGAAGAATCGACACGGGATAATCCGGAACGAGATTTAATTGCCTCTCAAAGCAGAGAAATGATTAGGGGCAGGAAATCTGGCATTCTAACCGTCCCAACTTAGTCTGTTGTATCAAAAAAATATAGGAGGGTCCTTATACTGCATTGAGCACACAGTGTTTCTACAACGATTCCGTATTAGATAGGCCGTGTCTTTGGACTTCAATTTTTGTAAATTTCACTCCTTTGTTCCTTCGCTATTCTACTGCCGTTGTTCCGTATTTTGAATGTCTACACCAGGGACAAGATACTCCAGTTGCCAACACCTGTCAGCTTTCTATATGGAGCCCTTAAACTAATCCAGGTAAATTAAAAAAAATTACACACTTAATAATCTGATTGGTTTGTGCTCTCCATGGAGAACTAATGTTGGCATTTACGAAGTGTTGCAATGTCTGCAGAATTGTCGAACACCTGGACCACGCAAACAGATGCGATATAACTAAGAAAGTCATTAAAGTTGAACCCAATAGGTGTAATAAAAACTTTACATCTTGTATGGTACGGAAACTTCCTTCTTTTGCATATTGTTACGGATAGGGCTAGGAGATATGTATGATAGGATATTTATTGTATGTATGTTGTTTTCATATGTTTTCATTGTAATCCAAAACACTTTTCATTTCCTTTATTGCAGTTTTTATATTCCGAGAATTTTTGGGTACAGCGCGTGTGTGACTGAAAGAATGGACACTAACTGTTTGAATGAACTATCTCTTTATTGCAGGTATCGCGTTCGCGATATTATCATTGTAAATATTGTTATTATTTATGCATAGTTAGGTACAGAGTTCTTTCTCAGTTTGACCAGGGGGGTCCGCCTTTGTTCCCAGCTTTAGTTGTCCTTTATTTTGCACTGTCCCGTTTTATTACCTATTGTGTTTGTTTACGCTAGGTATATATATTGTAACTGGGGCGCTGTTTCCTTCCAGTTAGGTATATAAAAGCTCCATTCCCCGTT
Source organism: Modiolus philippinarum (assembly GCA_002080025.1). Taxonomy (NCBI): domain Eukaryota; kingdom Metazoa; phylum Mollusca; class Bivalvia; order Mytilida; family Modiolidae; genus Modiolus; species Modiolus philippinarum. The sequence goes on from MJUU01050305.1 coordinate 22,309, forward strand.
TTCCCTCTCCGAACATTGTACGAAGACATGTGTTTTCCATAGCTGCCATATTGATTTCCGGTTTAAGCCGCGCAGGCCATGGGAACTAATTATAGTATTAACCAGTCAGAGGGCTGGGCACACCTCATGTGCCACTGACACAAATTCTTGGTCACTCTAGCGTATAAATATCGTAAACGCAGCAGATATCGCAAGGTTGTGGACCCGAAACCAGGGCTTTGGAAATTTAACCCTATAAAACCAATAGATCGCATTATTACCAGCCATAACTGATTCCTATCATTAGTCCAGGATAGTTTATAGCCTAGTACGTCCCTTTAATGTGTTTTGTAATACAAATAACTGACCTGTTACCTAAAGTCTCAAGTTTACCTCCCAGATACATTTATACTATCCTGTGGACTCCCCTTTTAATGGATTGTTGATATAAAGAACCTAACCCGTGGTTAGAAGATAATCTGTCCAATTTATACTGTGTCTGTGTATGTTATCAGTTATCAGACTACAGAAGTCCAAGGGGGGGAGGGGGTTGTATATTTTTTCTAAGTCGCTGTAAGGGATTTTATTTGTTATCATAAATGTTATTGTTGAAACTGAAACTGCCTCTATTGTAGATTATAGTTAGAATAATTAGTACAAATCAATTATAAAATTACTTATGGGATCATTCCTAGATTAGTCATCATAGCATGCTACCACTGTAATAGTCAGCAACCATGACTCGAGAACCATTGAACAATCACTCGGCCAAGTTACAACGCTACCAGTTGCCAAACCTGATCATAAGTCTGTTACCAAGGTTCTCTAATGAAATTTTGGTTATCCTAGTTCTGGGACCAGAGGCTCAACTCAACATTTTGTGCCCGGCGATGGGATTCGAAAACAAAACCCAGTTGAAAAGCACCCTTTTTGATTTAAATACTGATTGCAGTTTTAGAAAAACCTAGTCATTATTTTTGGGTCCAATAGTTTTATATAAAATAGAAAATGAGTGCAAATAGCCGAGGGGGTTCAAGTGAGAGAAACCAAAGTAGGTCTTGATCTAGAAATTCCAGTAGGAGGGAGTCTCCTATAACCAGTGGTGTAACCTCAAGAGCAACATCACCTGAAGTACTCTACCCAGACCAATTACACCAAAGTGACATAAATAATGTTAATAATAGGGTTGAGATTATGTCCAATTTAGTAAGCCACATAAACAGGAAGTCCAAAAACCACTCAGCACAAATACAAAGGTTAGAGAACCGATTAACCACATTCCAGAATCAGTTTGATAATGACACGGAGGTTATAAACCGCAAATTTGAGAACCAAACATTGGCCATTACCTCGACGGTACAAAACCAAATGGAGGCTCTTTTTAACAAACTTCAGAATAGTAATGGCCCCTGCTCACAACCTATGGGTCCCAATAGTAGTAATGTAAACCATCCAGGGTGTGGAGACCAAAGTAATAAGTTTTCATGTTATAAATGCTGATGTGCATAGGGAACCCACAGATTATATCAATAGACATGAAACTTTTAATTTCGAACCTCAAGCAATAGGTAGAAATGTAAATGGACCAAGATATTCCACTAGTAATACAAAACAAACCACAGACTGTGAGATCCTTAGATACACCAAACCTAATTCATACAATGGGAAATCTAACTGGTCAGATTACAAAATCCATTTTGAGACTGTGGCAGCCCTGAATAAATGGTCCAATGAAACCAAAGCACTTCAACTAGTAGCAAGCATGCAAGATGCAGCTTTAGCAACCATAGGGGACATAAATACCAGTAATCTACCCTCTTACCAAGAACTTGTACAACATGTAGATACACTAACCAAAAGATTCGCCCCAGGAAACCAAATAGAACTATACAGACACCAACTTGACCTTAGGATCAGAAAACGAGGTGAAACCTTACCAGAATTAGCACAAGATGCAAAGAGATTGGTAATGTTGGCCTATCCCAAAACACCCCAAAATGTACTCGACAGTCTGGCTTACAGAAGCTTTAGGGACGCCCTAAATGACTATGAGCTGGGGTGGGCAATAACCCAGGGTAACACTGATACCATAGATGAAGCCTTGAATTCAGCCCTTAAATATGAGGCTTTTCGACAAAGTCACCAGAAACCTTCATTGAGAAAATTTTCTAGGGAAAATGCCATGTCATCAGATAAGACCAAAGACCAAGAAAATGGGTCTAACAAACACATCCAAACTGGGCCTTGCTTTTACTGTGGCAAACCTGGCCACATAAAGAGATATTGTAGAAAACGTAGATCTGATAATAAAGAGCACCTTGAACAAGTATGGAAGGTACACAGATAATAGGAACCTTAATTGAAGCAGCCCTTATGAAAACAAAACCAAAGACCAGGGAAACTATTGATGGCTGGTAGTGAGGGTCATCTATCAGCTAAATTTGAAAATAAACCAGGACCCAATGTTGTGAAAATTAAAAGTAGTAACAATGATGGACTGTTTGTGAAAGTTGAAATCTTTGACCAAGTTGTACACTGTTTAATAGATACAGGAGCATCCATGAGCGTCCTACATCCAAAAATATTTGATAAACTACCAGACCATTGCAAGGCTAGACTGGAACCACTAGCAAATGACCTGAAGATGACCGATGGTCATAACATAAGTCCATTAGGCACTATAAATTTACCATTATTGATAGATAACCAATATGTTCACCAGACATTTGTTATTACCCAAGTGGACATACGTGCAGTTCTTGGCTATGATTTTATGTTTTCTAACCATTGTGTGATTGATGTTCGAAATAATACTTTATTTTTGAATAACAAATAAGTGGAATGTCAGTAAGAAAGTCAATTCCTAGGCTTTTCAGAATTACTAAAGATAAGAAGGTGACAATACCTTCAAATTGTGAGACCATAATACATGCTTAACCAGAAAATGATGTACCCACAGGCACCTCCATAATATTAAACAATACCAGTGAGAGCTTAAAAAATAGGAGGGTACTTGTTGCCAAATCTATCTGTTTTGTTAATGATAGCAATTTACCACTAAGAGTTATGAACATTACTGATGAACCACAAACCCTGTACACGAATACTTGTGCCAGTACAGCAGAAATCATAACCTCCAATAATTTTATTGGGGAAGTAAATAACCAAGGAAACAATAATTTACCTGATCATACCCAAGTCATTATTGACAAATGCAAAGGGAACCTCACCTCAAATCAATTTCAGGAGTTAAACCATCTCCTTATTAAATATGCAAATGTTTTCGCTAACTCTAAAGCTGATCTTGGCAGCACAGATATAATCCAACACAGAATTAATACCGGGTCTGCATTACCAGTCAAACAAAGCTCAAGGCATGTACCCCTTGCACAAAGAAAAGAAGTCGATGAAGAAATCCAGAGAATGCTGGATACCGGGATAATAAGACCTTCCCAATCACCATGGTCATCCCCAATAGTTGTTTTAAAAAAGAAAGATTCCTCAATTCGCCTATGTGTAGACTAAGAAAGGTAAATGACCTAACAATCAAGGATAGTTTTCCTTTACCCAGGGTTGATGACTGCCTTGATGCTCTGACGGGCAATACTTGGTATAGTACGATAGACTTGGCCAGCGGTTATCACCAGCTAACCGTCCAACCAAGTGATAAGTGTAAAACTACCTTTGTAACCAATAAGGGATTATTCGAATTTAACCGTATGCCATTCGGGTTAAGCAGTGCAGGTGCTACTTTTCTAAATTGATGGAAATTGTACTGTCAGGCCTACAGTGGGTAACCTGCGTAGTATATCTAGACGACATTATCGAGATCCTTTGAAGAGCATGTTACCAGGCTTGAACAAGTTCTAGACCGTATATTTTCAGCTGGGTTGAAAATTGCACCTACAAAGTGTTTCCTATTCCAACATCAAGTAGCATTTTAAGGCCATATAGTTAATTCAAAGGATATTCTCCCAGACCCATCTAAAGTAGAAGCAATTGAATCATGGCCACAACCTAAAACTGTAAAAGACCTAAGATCATTCCTTGGGACCTGTTCATATTACCGGAAGTATGTGAAAGACTTTGCCAAAATTGCTCGACCTCTTCATAGGCTTACTGAAAAGAAAGTTCTTTTCAAATGGAATGAAGACTGTGATAAGTCATTTAACCAGTTAAAGCAAGCTTTAATGACCCACCATATTTTAGTTTACCCATGTTTAGAAAAAGAATTTATACTCGACACCGATGCCAGTGGTACCGGTGTAGTGACTGTGTTATCCCAAATTCAAGATGATAGAAAAGAACATGTTGTGGCCTACTTTAGCAAAGGTCTATCTAAGACTGAACGTCAGTATTGCGTCACGAGAAGGAAGGAAGGGAGCTCCTTGCTATAGTTTTTGCAGTTAAGCATTTCCATCACTACCTATATGGAACACATTTTACAATGCGTATTGACCATGGTGCATTAACCTGGCTAAAGAATTTCAAAAACCCTGAAGGCCAACTAGCCAGGTGGCTAGAGGTGTTGGGAACCTATGATTATACCATTAGACATAGACCTGGCCTTAAGCATAGTAATGCAGACGGCTTGTCCCGTAGGCCCTGTACCCGATGTAACAAATGTGACCGTAAAGAAATAATTTAATGTACATACAAAATCGAAGAGCCATCTGTCCGGGCAATTGATATTATTGATAATACTGAACCAGAAAGTACGGAAATTGTAACCAATTGGTTAGAGTCCAAAACCCATGATGAGTTAATTCAGGCCCAAAATAATGACCCTGTAACTAGGACAGTAATGAAATGGAAAGAAAACCCAAATAAACCAGCCTGGCAAGAAATTTCCCACCTGGGAAGGGATTATAAAACCTATTGAGGCCAGTTGGACAGATTAATTGTTGTAAATGGTGTTTTATACAGGAAGTGGATTGATTTAACCACTGAAGAAACAACACTGCAGTATATTTTACCAACTGTATATAGGAACCAAGTTCTTTTGCTTTTACATAATGACCAGTTTGCTGGACACTTGTGGTTGAAACGTACTCTTGCTAGGGTGAGATTTCGATTTTATTGGGTGGGTACCATGTTTTTATCGAGCGTTGGTGTAAACGTTGTAAGGAGTGTCAGAAAAGGAACCAGCCAAAATGTAAATCTCGTTGGGCATTACAGAATTATGTTGTGGGGGAACCCAGGGAAAGAATATCATTAGATATGATAGGACCAGTACCCAGGTCAAACAGTGGGAATAAATATATATTAGTGGTCACTGACTACTTCACCCGATTTGCAGAGGCTTATGCAATACCTGACCTTAATACAACCACAGTTGCTGATAAGTTAATGGTTGAGTTCATATGTAGGTATGGCATACTCCTACAGATACATACTGACCAGGGTATACAATTTACTTCAGAGTTATTTGTAGAATTATGCAAAAGATTGCACATTGATAAAACCAAGAACAGCTCCTACCATCCCCAAAGTTCAGGCCTAGCGGAAAGACTGAACCGAACCATAGAAGATATGTTGAGTAAATTCATATCCAAACATCAAAAGGATTGGGACCAATATTTACCCTACCTTATAATGGCATATAGGTTATCAGTGCACGAAACCATAGGTGAAACCCCATGCTTCATGATGTTTGGAAGGGAGGTCCAACTACCAGTTGATCTTTTGTTTGGGAAGGGGTCAGTCTTAGAAACTCAAAATATACCTAGCTATGTGGATGAACTTATATGTCGTTTGGAAAAAGTCCATGCTATTGTCAGGGACCGACTACTCAATGCAAGTTTGCGCCAGAAGAAACGATATGACCTCTCATGTACCTTTCCAAAATATAAGATGGGTGACGGCGTATTACTACAAGATAACAGGAAATACAAGGGGCGCTCACCTAAACTGCAAATGCGTTGGACAGGTCCCTACACTGTAATAAAAGTTATATCAGATGTCCTATATAAGGTCCAGAAAGGTCCAAAATGTAAACCCAAGATAGTACATGTAAATAGACTGAAACCATACCAAAGTTATATGCGGAGAAGGTTCCAACCTAAAGGAGAGCCTGCCCTTAATACCAGGAGCCAAACCATTTAAGATTTTAATAATATGACACAGGTCCGTCTGTGTTAATATATGTGTTTATATGTTATTATTGTAATAAGTACCAATATATGAAATGTTGACCCAATTCCTTGGGAACTGCAATAACCATGCAGTACATATTTTCCAGCTAAATCATACATGTCATAACCAAGGAAAAAAATTATAGCATTATGTGAAGTAACAGACCAAAAGTGATTGATATTATTGATCTTCACACATTTTGTACATGAATATTTTGTATCATACCTGTAAATATTTTGTTAATAGAGTAAACCATTATTCAATATACTGATACTATGTAGAAACCATGTATATAGTCATGATTACAAATGACCTATGTTAACTTGTTGTGAATGTACGTGAGAAAATTGGTCATGATTCCCAATGACCAATATTATTACCAATGTGAATATAATAAGATGTTGTCTTGAGTTAAAAAAAATACCTGTGTGTACTAATCTGAGTGATAATTGATAGGAGCAACCAACATTCAAACATACAAATGTAATGTTGACAAAGTACCAAGATAAATATACTGGTAGTATTTAATACCACATATGGATACTGTATATACATGATATAATATGACAAAGTTCTACTATTGCTAATGGTAGAGTTATTGCTTTGAGAATACCAAAGTAACAATTCAAGAAGACCAAGCTCTATATTTACCAAAACAGTTAATAACCAGTACTAATGCTTATTTGTGTACCTGATGGCTAATACGTACCAGGGTAATTGCATTTTATTTATGATTGTTAAAATTTTATATTTTTCAGAAATGAGTAATCTAGCACCTGATCCATTTGACTTCCAATGCATTGAATGTGGAAGGAGGTTTCCTAGACAGGAACAACTAACCAGACGAAAGAGAATCTTACACTTCGCTAATACCATAACTTGCAGGTGGTGCCCATATACCAAATATGTCAGCCACGCTTACCGAGTAAGGGAGCACGAGAAGATTCACAGGAAATACCTAGATTTTGTGCCAGAAAGGACCCCACAACACCCAGGAATAAAGTCACCAGTCTCGGCCAGAGCCAGTAGTTTACAACACTCCGTGGGACACACCAACTACAAGGCAGCTCAATGAGACTTTGGATGAGGCTATGCCAGATTTTGTAGACCTCCTCAGAAGTGAACCTAGAACCCCATCTCCTATGAGGAACCTTAGATCTGATACTCCAGACCTAAAGGAACCAACATTACCTAATTGCACAGCTTCAGCCACTATAACCAACCCACCAGATAGTGTTGTAATTCCATCAGGTGAATTTTTCTCAAAATACTTGACAGAAACAGTGCCAGCTTTAACAGCAGAAATAGAGCCTGAACTGACTTCAATTACAGAGCCTGAACTAACTTCAATTACAGTGTCTGAACACACTTCAGAGCCAAGACCAGAACCAACTTCAGAACCAAGACCAGAACCAACTTCAGAACCATGACCAGAACCAACTTCCGAACCAAGACCAGAACCAACTTCAGAACCAAGGGCTTAACCTACACCTGAATCTATACAACCTTCTGTTGTTCCCAGTAACACACCACCAATTTCAACACATGCTAGAGCTGACGACAACGTGATCCTGGACTTTTCTGCATCTGCCGTGGTACCTCCATCAGAAACCATATCAACGCCAGAACAAGGTGTACCATGGGACTTATCTATGAAATCCGCCAGCAAAACCTTGCCAAAGACAATTCCACTTGAAAGTTCATTTGGGATTGACTGCGGCACACCAAAGAATACCTGGGCACCACCAAAACCAGTTTCTGCTAACAAGGACAAAACCAATTTGTATGAACATATGTGTTTAGATCCAAAATTTTTCTTTGCTGGTGCTCTCTTGTCATATTTACGTCACCCATTAGCTAAAACACTACAAGAAAAAGTTAACATGGCAAGGTCTTCATTGAAGTTTAGATATGAATGTCGCCTTTTACCCCTGGGAGTCAACATGATAATGAAGGAAGAAAAATGTTTCTTGAGCCATGGTACCATACTGGAGCTTCGGGACTCGTGGATACGCCATAAGGACGCCACCCAGGAAGAGTCATTCTTTTGTAGGTATAGGAAGGTTTCCTGTAGGTAGGTGTTCCTTATTTTTTACTTCGAGGACGAACTCTTTTCCCGGGGGGGATGTTACGGATAGAGCTAGGAGATAGGTATGATAGGATATTTATTGTATGCATGTTGTTTTCATATGTTTTCATTGTAACCCAAAACACTTTTCATTTCGTTCGTTGCCGTTTTTATATTCCGAGAAGTTTTGGGTACAAAGCGTGTGTGACTGGAAGAATGGACACTTACTCTTTGAATGAACTATCTCTTTATTGCAGGTATCGCGTTCGCGATATTATTTTTGTGAATATTATTATTATTTATGCATATTTCTCGTGGAATTGTTAGGTACTGACTTCGTTCTCAGTTTGACCAGGGGGTCCGCCTATGTTCCCAGCTTTAGTTGTCCTTTATTTTCCACTGTCCCGTTTTATTACCTATTGTGTTTGTTATGCTAGGTATATATATATATATATTGTAACTGGGGCGCTGTTTCCTTCCAGTTAGGTATATGTAAGCTCCATTGCCCGTTTTCCCTCTCCCAAAAATTGTACGAAGGCATGTATTTTCCATAGTCCGGTTTAAGCCGCGCAGGTCATGGGAACTAATTATAGTATTAACTAATCAGTGGGCTGGACACACCTCCTGTGCCACTGACACAAATTCTTGGTCACTCTAGGGTATAAATATCGTAACCGCAGCAGATATCGCAAGGTTGTGGACCCGAAACCAGGGCTTTGGAAATTTAACCCTATAAAACCAAAAGAGCGCATTATTACCAGCCACAACTGATTCCTATTATTAGTCCAGGATAGTTATTGCTTTGAGAATAGCAAAGTAACAATTCAAGACCAAGCTATATACTTACCAAAACAGTTAATAACCAGTACTAATGCTTATTTGTGTACCTGATGGCTAATACGTACCAGGGTAATTGCATTTTATTTATGATTGTTAAAATTTCATATTTTTCAGAAATGGGTCGTCTAGCACCTGATCCATTTGACTTCCAATGCACTGAATGTGGAAGGAGGTTTCCTAGACAGGAACAACTAACCAGACGTAAGAGAATCTTAAATTTCGCTAATACCATAACTTGCAGGTGGTGCCCATATACCAAATCTTTCAGCCAAGCTTACCGAATAAGGGAACACGAGAAGATTCACAGGAAATACCTAGATTTTGTGCCAGAAAGGACCCCACAACACCCAGGAATAAAGTCACCAGTCTCTAGGCCAGAGCCAGTAGTTTACAACACTCCGTGGGACACACCAACTACAAGGCAGCTCAATGAGACTTTGGATGAGGCTAAATTTCGCTAATACCATAACTTGCAGGTGGTGCCCATATACCAAATCTTTCAGCCAAGCTTACCGATTAAGGGAACACGAGAAGATTCACAGGAAATACCTAGATTTTGTGCCAGAAAGGACCCCACAACACCCAGGAATAAAGTCACCAGTCTCTAGGCCAGAGCCAGTAGTTTAGAACACTCCGTGGGACACACCAACTACAAGGCAGCTCAATGAGACTTTGGATGAGGCTATGCCAGATTTTGCAGACCTCCTCAGAGTTGAACCTAGAACCCCATCTCCTATGATGAACCTTAGATCTGATACTCCAGACCTAAAGGAACCAACATTACCTAATTGTACAGCTTCAGCTACTATAACCAAACCACCAGATAGTGTTGTAATTCCATCAGCTGAACTTTTCTCAAAATACTTGACAGAAACAGTGCCAGCTTTAACAGCAGAAACAGAGCCTGAACTGACTTCAATTACAGAGCCTGAACTAAATTCAATTACAGTGTCTGAACACACTTCAGAGCCAAGACCAGAACCAACTTCAGAACCAAGACCCCAACCAACTTTAGAACCAAGACCAGAACCAACTTCAGAACCAAGGGCTTAACCTACACCTGAATCTATACAACCTTCTGTTGTTCCCAGTAACACACCACCAATATCAACACATGCTAGAGCTGACGACAACGTGATCCTGGACCTTTCTGCATCTGCCGTGGTACCTCCATCAGAAACCATATCAACCCCAGAACAAGATGAACCATGGGACTTATCTATGAAATCCGCCAGCAAAACCTTGACAAAGACAATTCCACTTGTAAGTTCAGTTGAGATTGACTGCGGCACACCAAAGAATACCTGGACACCACCAAAACCAGTTTCTGCTAACAAGGACAAAACCAAATTGTATGAACATATGTGTTTAGATCCAAGATTTTTCTTTGCTGGTGCTCCCTCGTCATATTTACGTCACCCATTAGCTAAAACACTACAACAAAAAGTTAACATGGCAAGGTCTTCATTGAAGTTTAGATATGAATGTCGCCTTTTACCCCTAGGAGTCGACATGATAATGAAGGAAGAAAGATGTTTCTTGAGCAATGGTACCATACTGGAGCTTCGGGACTCGTGGATACGCCATAAGGACGCCACCCAGAAAGATTAATTCTTTTGTAGGTATAGGAAGGTTTCCTGTAGGTAGGTGTTCCTTACTTTTTAGTTCGAGGACGAACTCTTTTCCCGGGTTGAGGGGTGGTGTTACGGATAGGGCTAGCAGATAGGTATGTTAGGATATTTATTGTATGTATGTTGTTTTCAT